>VZTE01001674.1:447980-522642 GCA_013397775.1 Eulacestoma nigropectus
TTTTTTTTTTTTTTTTACCATACATTTTCTTTCCAGTATGCTTGACTGGAAATAGAGACCCAACATAACTAAGTAACAAATCAAACCTCCAACAATTATGCCTTTCACATCTCCAAGCCCCACAAGTACATGGACACTGGTATACAGATACAATTCTTAAAGAAATTTTAAAAATTTTCTGCATAATATAAGCCATGATTTTCTTTTCCTGAACATTTTTTTTTTCATTCCTACCCAAGCTATACTCTTCAGATCATTGTAGACCTCCCTTTAGCAAGGATAAGTGTGTAGAACCACAGAAATATTTTGCTTAATTATTAATCAAAGTAGGAATTTTACGAGCCCTGCTCAAGAGATAGATTCCTCTAAGTTGAGAGAGTGATAGGAAGTAATTGGTCCTGGAAAATACCAGGAAAAAATGAAAAGAAAGGGAGAAGTACAGCCTTACTAAGTGGTAAGTATGGTAATGTAAATGATAAAGATGGAGTATAAACACTTAAGCGAAGAAGCTAATGTAAAATAGTATGTTTTATTTTGATCAGTCTGTAAAAGGATAGTAATTCCTTCCCTGTTAGATCTTTAATGTGTTAGTGCTGTAGCTTGCACACAATCAAATTGTCCTTGTCAGAGCCTGTGGTCATTCCTTGTGAAAGAACTGGGATCTTCGGACAGCAGATTTACCAGACCAGAAGCAATCTGTGATACAACACTGGCAGGAGGAACAGCAAAACCCCAGGGAAACAATGGGCATTAACAGAGTGCACAGGACTAGTCCAGGGAGTATAAGTCACAAATAAGCATTACAGTGCTGCTCTTAAAACAAACAAACAAACAAAAACAAAACCCATCAGATCCCAGTGCCCTAACGTTGCAATAAAACCATTACTACTAATATAAGGAAGCTGCTGTTAAGTACAACAAAGAAAGATACCTTCTTACCATGCATGCAGAAATATAGATAGACTGTCTTTTCTCCACAGAATATTTCTATTTTTGTCCCTGAGGATAAATGTAATATTTACTTGGTCAGAAGCAGAATTACGAAAAAGTAGTTTGCTTATAATAAACAAAGCTGAAAAGACTTTACCAAAATTTTTCTAAACTTTTTAGATCTGCTTCTCTATTGGTCCATACTTCATATAGTTCACGTTTGAACAAAGACAGTGAAAAGCGAGTGTAATAAGCCACCAAAATGAGACTTTTCGTATTCCTTTGCCGAAATGACAGAGTAAACAATAAAGCAAGCCTGGATGCGAAGTACAATTTTTAATATTCTAGCTCTGGTTCTAATGAATTATAAATGTGTGAATCTAAATCTCAGGTCAAGCTTTTAGGAATTGTAATATATTACTTTTTTTACCTAGGAAATAATCTAGGAAGAAAAACTGAACCTTTTTTTCCTTCTGTTTTATGATCATCTCTGCTTTCTGACAATGCTTTGATTAGAGTACTAACTGACTCAGCCTAGAGTCTAATATTTCAACACTGTTTGCAGCAAAAGCTATTTAAGCAGCTGCTCTGTTCCTCTTGCAGGTCAATGCCTCTTCAATTGAGAATGTGAAACTCACTGGAAGACTCACATTGGCCTATGACTCTAATCCAGATCAGTGAAATGATAACCTAAAAAACCACTTCCACATATAGGGTTTCCTTCCCTCCCTCATCCCTCCTATAAAAACAATATTCTAAATACACTTTCTGCAGAGACAAAGCTATTTTAAGAGAGACACTTCCCCATTTAATCTCACACTTCAACACTGTGGATCACCTTACCAGCTCAGAATCTATGTTGTAATGAAGGCTTTTCTTGTTGTAGACTTTATTTTATTTTAATATTATGCAAGTTGCTGGTTTATAATTCATTATTATAAATAAGTTTTGTCTGTGTATGAGAACAAGTGGTGAAGAATACAAGTGAAACAGTCAGTTGTTAAGCTTCTTCCATTAGAAAAAAAATCATATAAAATCAAACCTTGAGGCTACTAGCTTAGTCTCAGAAATATAGAGTACATGTATAGGACTTCAGTAAGAGAAATCGATTTGGGCTTTTTCAAATATTACAGATCTGGTCACTTCTGTCACTAATTTTATGTGCCTTCCTCCAATTGTTGGTCTGAAGAAGTTATAAAGAATTTGATGTGATGGTGTGCTAAAGTATCTCAACTACAAATATTATGTCATTAACAAACAACTTACAAAGAAGTCCTAGGTTAAAACTCCTCATAGTTACATAGAAAGAGCTGCCCAGATGTTGCCTGAGACTGACTTGGTTTTTGTACTTACGTTTTACTATCGCTGTCTCCCATGTACTTGAAGCTTGTACTCATTTTGTGCTACCTGGAAATATAATATTCCTTCTTATTCAAGTCATTAGTTCAAGTCATTTCGCTCACTATTGATTCAAATCTGTAAAGGGAGAATTTCCTTCTATTTTCACTGCTCATGTTCACAAATGAGGCAAGATTCTTAACTCCTAATAGTGTAGCTTGAATTTGTTATGTTAAATTGTCCTAATACAAAAGGACAAGAATTCTGGAGTCTCAGGTAAGTGTCGTAGCAGGATAATAACTCTCTCATAGAATACTAACTTGTTTTTTTGAATGTTACTTCCATGAGATAATTTTATATTCTTGTGCTTTGAATAACTTAAATCGTAACAGTTAAAATATTTTCCAGGGAAATGGAAGGTTTAATAGTACAAAGTGAAGAACTTAAATTTGGTCATTTATCTTCTAGGTAATTTGCATCAATTTTTTTTAAATTAATTTTTGATTTCTAGCCCAAAGAATATACTGTGTTTCAAAAGAAAATGGTGGCTTAAGGTTACAAAAATCCTACCATTAGGAGCAAACAGAGAGGAAAGGAGTCATAGAACCCAAAACCATGGAAATGTTGAGATTGGGGATGATGGTGGATGGGAGGGTTATTTTTCCAGGCAACAACGACCAAGTAGTTCTCACAGTACTAAATATCAGAACTGAGATTTAGCTTTGTGCCTTTATGCTTTATTATTCCTCAAAATAACAGCCAATATCCCTTGATTTAATTAAATTTGACCTATATTTTATAGATTAAAAATTCAAATGAAGACTACACCTACTTATTAAAATGGTTTTCCTTAGCTCATACAGTACTGAAGGAATATTTAAATGGAAAATGAATCTGTACTGCTAACAGTACTCTTAGATTACAGTTGGAAGGTGTAAAGGAAAACATCTTACAAAAAAAATTTAAACTGTACAAATTCAAAGAAAATGACTTATTCCCGTGAGTTTTGGAAGAAAATATTTTCTGAAGAAAACATACATTATTGGTTAACTTGTAAGTACATGATAAAAACAGTGTCCTTGTAAGGAGAACAGTTTTAATATGGTTATGGAGAACAGAACACCTGAAGAATGTGTCAAAAGTTATACATAGGCTATTACCACAAAGCATAAAGTGGTTGAAAGGGATATGTAAAGTGAAAGAGTAAGTGCTGACTACCCAGAGTCCACATCATACCCATTTCAGAAGTTCCATTGGACCAATTCTACAACTTCCTGATGGAAGGTGGTTGTAGTCAGGTGTGGGTTGGTCTCTTTTTCCAGGCAACAACTGACAGAAGAAGAGGACACAGTCTTAAGCTGTGCCAAGAGAAATACAGGTTGGATATTAGGAAAAAGTTTTTTACAGAAAGAATGATAAAGTACTGGAATGGTCTGCCCGGGGAGGTGGTAGAGTCACCACCCCTGGATGTGTTTAAAGAGATTGGACGTGGCGCTCAGTGCCATGGTTTAGTTGAGGTGTTAGGGCATGGGTTAGACTAGATGATCTTGAAGGTCTCTTCCAACCTAGTGATTCTGTGATTCTCTGATTCTGTAATTCTAACTTGGTTCCTTACACTGAATATTGATCAATAATCAGAGTTCACAAGCTACACTCATAGGGACTTTCTTACAGTTTATTTTTATATATAAGGAAAGTGGTTCATTCTAACAGGACACTAGGATGTATGGAGTTGGAGGTATAAGGAAGTGGGTATGACTGGCAATTTTTATTCAAACACACACTAGGATTTCATCTGAAATGCTAGTATAGTAGCATCCACAAGAGTGCAGAGTGCAAGTAAGAGCTTTAAGTAGAGTTTAACTCCCAGGAATTAATTGTTCTCTTTTCTTGAGAGAAGAGTTCTTCTGATTAAGAAAGTTAATGTTTATTTTATTGAACATTCTTTCTGCCATAGTCTCAGTGTTCATACTTTGAAGATTCACTATTTGCCTCCTATTAAACTCCATTTCATTGACTCTCTGTAAGGAACATCTGCCATTCCTTTCTGGGCAAGCTGCACGAGAGGGAGAGGGACTTTTTACAAGAGCATGTAGTGATAAGACAAAGGGGCAAGGGCTTTAATCTGAAAGAGGGTTGGTTTAGACATTAGGAAGAAATTCTTTACTTTGAGCATGGTGAGGCACTGGAACAGGTTCCCAGGGAAGTTGTGGATGCCCTGATGTGGTTGGGGCCCTAAGCTACCTGGAAGGTGTCCCTGTCCAGGGTAGGGGGTTTGGAACTAGATGATCTTTAAGGTCACTCCCAACTCAAACCTTTCTATTCTTCTCTGATTAATAATGACAGGGTATTTTATATCTTTAAAGTATTCTTCAAATAATTGCTAATTAAGTATCTTAAGACTTTAGTGAATTTTTTTTCCTGCATTTTTAATACTATTATACAAGTTTTCTTGCTAAAACATAATGACTGGGATTGTAATAGGGATTTAGGCACCAAAAATCTCTTCAGGCACTAAAATTAGTCAGTATTACTATTCGCTCTTCACCTTACCCTTTATTTTAATTATCAACACCCTCAATTTAATTCTTCTTGTAAATTAAAGAACACAGGAACAAATAAAATTTTTCCAAGTTTAATCACCCTCAGAATAAGTTCTCAATAAACTTTTGTATTTGGGCATAATTGCCTGAATCCTGAAGAGCATCAAAAATCTATATTTTTGCTAAAAGGACCTAGCTTCACTTTTTTACCTGCTAGGTAAACATTCTGACAATCAGAATACAGCAACAACTAAAATCTTAGATTTAAATTGTTTATTTTCAGTGTCATAGTTAAGGGACAAATTAATGAATAGCAAGAACACTCTTGTCTTTCAATGCCCTAACTGCTGGAAGAGATAATTATTTTAACAATCAACACACTTCTCCATTGCACACTTACTTATTTCAGGACTTCCTTGTCTTCTACTTACTTAAGGCTTCTGAAAATTTGGTGTCACAACATATGAGTCTTGAAAAATCTACAGTCATCTCCAAATCTAGACAAAATATAGAGATATTATTTCTTACTAAAATTAATTTTCTTCACATAGACACTACTTACATTTACCTGCGTGATCCTATATTACATTTCCATGACAGGAATTTCATGTTACATACATTCAAGCTTGAAGGACAATAGCTTTACATAATGAAGATTTTTGGCCTTCAGCATACGTCTGAGGAACCTGAAACAGTCCTGTGTCACAGCTTTGACTCATCCTGTCAAAACGCTCTGTTGGATCAGGAATGTGCAAGTGAGCGCCGTATGTCATTTGATCTGATTGGATACAAAACTAACCTTGGCACTGGATTTCATAAAGATAGATTTGATACTTCTCTAAGCCTATTACTGACTGATTGTTGAATGCTGTTATCTAACAGATGGTAAATAATGACTTTTAATTATAATTTTAAAACAAAATCCAAGTAGAATGTCTGAAGTTACAGATCTTCAGTCTTGCTTCAATGAAGAGAAGACATTTATTTTCAGATCCATCTTGTCCTTATCTACTTTGGTTCAATCTGAATCGTCCCTACTGTTATAACTTTAATTTTCTCATTTGTTATAAAATCTGTAATTAATATAGTTGCTCTTTAAGACTACCCCATACTACAGTATTGAGAAAACTACTGGATACTATGTAACGAATGATCTAAAAGCTTAATCTATAGCTGCTCAAAACGAATCTACTACAGTTTTTCTGTAGTACACATCCTAAAATTTTTTAGGGGTTTCATGTACACTTTAAAAATATAAGGTTCTTACTTTAGGCTACATTTGAATTGGGCACTGGGCTGGCAAATTGCTTTGGAAAAATAAGGCAAATATATAAGTTGTGTGGTCAAGCATTTTAAGTCTGCATGCCTTGTCATGTTTCTCTCTATCCATCAGTTAATGATAGACAAGCCAGTGACTGTCTCCAGCTTGTCAATTTATTTTTTATGGTCTGTAATTCTTCCTCCTCCTAAGTAGAAAGAGATGGTGAATATTTTTTGTCGTATTCAGACTGATATTTGGCCGTTCAACTCTTCTAAAATTAACAGTTCATTCTTTTTTATTACCTATTGAAAAAAAAAACAACCTAGTAAATTTGTTTTACTATAATAGAGTAAAATTTTAAATAAAATAACAGAGACAAGTAGTCGAGCAAATAATGGGTATTTAACATAGACTTTTGAGAAGAAGTAAATGTGCAGTATAAATCAAATAATTTTTAGAGCATTTATTCTGTTGATTTCCTTTAAACCTTCAGTCATGGTCAGGGGAGAAACAATAAAGATAATAAATCAGTAGGGTGATAAATTATCTATGACATTTTTCACTAAACTATTTAAAATCTTAAGCCTATAGTGAAGAAATTCTGTTTATATCCTTTTGTCAAACAAACATAAATAATTATGTTTAGATTTTTATTTCACAATATCAATCTCATGCAATGATAAATTAACCAAAATGAATCTGGCAGTTATATACAATTTATTATTCACATTTACAAACAACTTATATAATTTTCCAATTAGCTTTTTGATTACATAGTGATTTCTGTCATCTATTCATTGTATATATCTCATATCCTTCAATAACTTTATAGTCCTGTTACTGTCATGATTCTCTACAATTATTTTCCCTAAAATGTTGATCCAATCTCTGTTATAGTCTTATTTATTTACTCATCTCTTTGTGAAGCAGGTCTAGGACAGTACAGCTTCATTTTTGTTTTCACTAGTAACTTCCTATCTGGATTTACTTATAATGTTTCTGCTTCTGTAGTTTTCCAGAAACTATTTAGCTGTTATTTTCTCCACTTGACATCTCGTTTCTTGCCTTATGTCACTACTCAGAAACCAGTATCTTGAAGAAGATCTGCTGCTGCCTTCTCTATTTTTGAGAAAATTCTCAGAGATTCAGAATATTTTGGAAATAAACACTAAGACTTTTTTTTTTCCCCTCTCTGTTTCCAGGATTTTTTTTTTGCGTTAGATTTTTGGGGTTTTTCTTTAGCTTGGTTGGGGGTTTTGTTTTAGTTTTTGTTAATATCCGTTGGACTATTTGAGACATAGCACATCCCAAAAAGTGGGAGAAATTCTGGATAAAAATATATTGATGTGATGGTAGAACTCCAATATTCCTTCTGTTGGAAAAATCTCATTTCTCTTTTGGAACAGAAAACTAGAACTAATTTCCTTTGGTGTTTATGTGGATAAGAACCCAAGAAGAGGAGTTTCCGATCCAGAAGATAAGCTAGGCAGTTAAATGCCTAACTTTCTAGCACCATTTGACAAAAATGGCAACAGTGAGGACAAGGGATTTGTATCTTTAGCTTAATCTAAACCTGAAGATTATGATTTCCTCAAAAGTTGTTTTAAAAAATAGGAAAATATATAAGTCAATCAGTACATATGCCTTTCCTATTTTTTAACGAAATAAAACGTAATTGAAAAAATGGCTGAAAGTTTCTTGGCATAGGTCTTGGTACTTGTTTATATTCTGGAGTCTGTTTTTCCTTTCCAGTAGTTATATCTTACTCATCATCTTTAGTTCAACTGAAGATCAAAATCTTTTTCATCTCATCTGCATGTCAATTATTTACTTCAGAAAACGCATTTAATATTTTCCAGCAAGATATCCATTATATAATCTACCCATGTTTTGCTTTTACAGAAAAAAAATACGAAAATCAGTTATTGTCAGATTTAAATTGTTAATGCCTTTTGGGTTATGTTCCTGAATAATTCACAGATCAAACTAAATTTTGAAATACAAAGTTCTATCTGAGCACCACAGACATGAAAACACGACATAAGAACAAAGATGTAAACATGGATCTGAGATGAGCTGCAAAGAAAGCAGCCCTCATGCTATTCCTGAAGGAGTTCAGCATTTACTAGAGGAATGCTCCTCTTTTCTGTACTTTGTTGTAATGTCATGTAATCGAGGATAGATGAGGAAATGTGAAAGCTGCAATAAGCAGACTAACGGCAACAGTGGTGGGGCTACGTCTGGGGTTACTCTGCTTCTGTATTACACTGAGGCCTCACTGTGAAAAGCTTTGACTATGCTGGGCAAGTCCCAAAAACAACAACAAAAAAAATAAAATTCTCTAGAGCAGTGTTACCATAGACTACTGTTATGCCATATAGAAAGAGAACAATTACAGATATCTAAAGCCAAAAAACTTACAGAAAGATCATTTACAGTTCTATGAATTTAAAAAAATGTGCCTTCATTCCTACCTTCTTTTGGAGGAATAAAAAGAAACTATAAAGATTTCGAACCTTTAACATTTCAGAATTTTAATAAATGCTGTCGCCAAAAATGCCTGCCATCTTTATGTTTGACATGTCTATCTCTGTTTGCATCCCCATGACTCCTTTTCTCTTACTCTTTTACTTGTGGTGGTTGGTTGGTTGGTTGGTTGGGTTGGTTGGTTTGGGGGGTTTTTTGTTGCTGTGTTTTGATTGGGTTTTTTTGTTAACTTGTCCCTAATTGTGAATGTTCTAAGTTTAAGTGTGAGTCAAGTTCATACCCTTAAAATTCTTAAAACCTGTAACACTCTGTATACTTTCAGATTACAGTATACTAAAAGAGCTCCCACGTCCTTCTCTGCAATTGCTATAAGATAGTGCCCAATACCAAAAAGGCATCACCTGCAAATTTGCCTTTAACTGCAAAATTGCCTTTAAGTTTCTCTTTGGTTGCCCCTTCATTTTTGTAATTTCAAAACAAACTGCACAGTGGTTCATGAAGAACTGCTGTTTACACAACCAATGAGGATACCATAACCACAGTTTGCCTCTCCTTTCCTAGTTCGTAGATAATCAATTGTATGATTGGTAATCAGTTTTTTCTCATACTCCCTTATTCCAGCAGTATCCTTCACATGATTAGTGTGAGTGTTTTTTAACTAAGGCTGCTTTTCCCTAATGAAATCCATGAATTCTTAGTCTGGGGAGTATGAAATTCGTGAGATATGTACCTTCTTCTGTTGTTAACACTATAGAACTGCAAATAAGATGTTCATAACTACTGAGATATTACTTGTACTCTAAGTACATTAGCATGCTAGCAAGTAGACATTGTACTGTCTACATAATCAAAGGAGTTTTTAATAAGAAATTTCATATTTTAATGATAAACATCTTCAAGAGGATCCTAATGAAAGGCACACCCTTTGTGCTTTATATCCAGTCGAGAAGAATTATTCTGTTAGTACTATTCTGCTACCTACACAGTGAAGTGCAAAGGACTATGAAATATAAACTACAGCACATAAATGTGCTATGACATCTCTTCTTCAACCAAGATTGCTTTTCAACACTTCCTGAATTTATCTTTGCAATTTATTTTGAATATCTGACTAGGAAATAGGGAGGTAATGCAAAGTTACTGTACTATTAAAATGACATAATGAAACCATGCCATCCCACCAGCCTAAATAACCCATTTCCAGGGAAAAAAAAAGTACTAATCTTTTTCATTTACATTAAAATTATTTGAAAAAAAAACCCAAACCCAAAACTTTAGCAGTATGATAGATTTTTTAAATTTTTTTTTTTTCTGAATTGGAAAATGTAATGCAAAGGCTAAAGAGATTAAACTGTTGAACTTGCCAGTTCTGAAACACACTGCCAAGAGGAAAATTCTGCTCTAGGCAGAGAAATACATCTCATGGGAAGGAGGTACTGTATGCCTTGCCTCAATTTCTAAAACATGCGTTTTTAATATGCTGCTGAAGGGTAAAATATGTCTCCCAGTAGAACACAACATGATTCTGCTCACTTTATTTTATGCTTCCAATCCAATGCTTCATAGACTGTTTAGAATGAAGCCATGTTGAAATTTATGGTTTCACTCACCTGTAATTTTAGTAAAGTAGCTGGGTGAAGAAATTCATCCAAGCATGAATAAATATGAAAGACAGAAAAATCTTAGTAAGAAGCAAATGATATAAATATGCCCTTGTTGCCTTTACAATATTATGGGAATATATGTGTAATATATGTATTGAGTGTTCTGTAAGGGCACCATAATATCATAATTTTTCTGTTATCATAATTTTGCATGTTTTTTTCTTTTTTCCATAGAATAAAAATGCTCATGGCACAGTGCTGTATTTTTATCTCCAATTTAATAGGTCATTAATAAAGCATATAGTGTAAATTAATATTTCTCTAGGGAATAACTAACAAGGATAAATGCTAAGAACAAAACATCTTGATGTTTCTGGACCTCTGATTAGTGAAACATAATCATACCAGTGAGCTTCATAGAATCCTCATTAAAACAAAGCATTATATGAAAACAGGCTATTAAATTTAAAGTATTCTTAGTGTCTTTGGTTACTCTTGTTTTAATACAAAGGAAAAAGCATACAGTTAAAATTGAATTGCGCACAAACAGCTTGATAAACCAACAAGATTGTAAGGCTGTCAGTTCATAATAGTGCTGCATATTAAAAACACAAAGAAACGTAAGACTTAGAAAATTACTATATCTAATATTGTGTCAAGATAAAGGCAGCACACGAATAATGCTTACATCCATAACAGTATTTTGTGAATATTAGTGAAGCATCTTGGTCAGATGGCATTTATTTATCATACAATATCTATTAACAGCTAAATAAGATAAGGGTTCCTGAGACCAGATCTGGGGGCATACTTGAATGTAGTGATATCCACCTTCCATATTCTCTATAGTTATACATTTTCTCTAGAAAACATTGGTAGAATTAATTATTGTGTTCCAGTAGCCAAGTTCTTCGTGGTGAAGTAATAATTTTTGTTACACCAGCTAACATAGTTACAAAACCAGAGTGGTTTCTCTTTAAATAATCCCTTGGTGCTATATCTTTGTAACAGAAATGGCCAACTTCAAAAAGGAACCATAAATTAAGAGTAATTGTTTTACGTTTAACCAGATGAAATGATCTATCTACCCAATGAGAGAAGAAAACAGTCCAAATGGCAGGAGCAAACATGGATTCACAGCATCACTATTATTAGCATTCTCCATAAAGTTAATGTACCCAGCTTGAGTCCTGCTTTAGTCTATGAAGAGACCAAACACGTTGGTAGACTTCTTCCAGGACTCGAACTTTGCTGGAGATAGCTCTCTGAACACTGTGTTAATATATTCCAAATCTTAATAATAGTTCTGGCATCAAATCATCTGTTTTGGGTTTGCCTTGGGACCAAAATATTTTCTCATGTTAAAATCTTCCCTTTAAGGTAGTTCCCGTGGGACAAAGTTCTGGCTTATATGCCCTGATTTATATTCAGTATTATATTTAATGCTTGAAAAGTCAAATATGGTTGGAGGTAAGATATTTGTGTTGAATAAAGAAAGCAAAGATCACATGTCAACGAAGCCTTTTCCTGGTACACTGCAGCAGCAAGAATTTCTAAGTCATAGATGATTTGCTTTGACTGATAGAGAAGGCTTCCATAAAATATTCTAGTCACTTCTGTTCTTAAAATGCTTTAAACTGACTTCTCAATGCTAAGGCTTTAAGAAAAGATGAATTAATCTTACTTTATGCATGACAAAAATACATCTATTTTATTTCTTAATAATATTTTATTTCTTAATAATATTTCTTTATTTCTTTTTTTTTTAAATAAAATACTTAAAGGAGTTCTTTTCTGAAATGACATGTATTAATCAATTGCCTGGAAAGAATCAAAAGACCAGGTGACCATTTTATGCTCATTACATTTCTTAAGAAAAAGGAGAGATTGATGGTGATTCAGATCAGTGAAGAATAACTAGTGGTCATAACTAAATAGATAAAGTGCTAAGATGTTCAGTTATTCTACAGTTTCTCAGTCACTGTTAAAACTATCTTACTAATAGGAAAGTAACCTGTTTCCTAAAACATTTTCTTTGATATAACTAGAAAATAATAAGAATCATACTAGAACACCTTCAGAATATTTATATTAAAGGTGTTTATGAGCTAAGTATTTAGATGCTCTGTGAAACTTAAATCTTACACAATCATTAGAAAAAGGGATAAATCACTTCAATATTGAAATAAACAGTAAATACATCTATAAACCGATATTTATGTTAGTTTGAAAGCAATAAATATATTAGCTTAAGTAAAAGAAGACAACACAAAAAAACCATGACATGGTTAATATAAAAAGAATGTGCTTGTATCTGTAAAATGCAGTAGATGGCTCAAGAGTTGTTCTCTTGGTGAAAATACAGCTTTTTTGTTGTTGGTATTGTCACTGTTGGTGTGAAACAGCAGTCTCATAGAGGTAAGTTGAATAGATGAGGCCTTTCCTCAGCCAATCCAAGTTTTGTATTGGACTTTTAAAGAAATGTTTGTTGTATATAAAAGTTGCTGTGTGAACAGCCTAAGTCCTGTATATATTACAATTATACCTGTTTGGTTTTGCTGCTGCCATCTGAGTCTGTAATTGTGGCAGGGTACCAAATGTCATGTAACTTGGCTAAGAGGCCTTAGACTATGAATGAACATCTTTAGAAACACGAAGCTGAAATCTACTGTGAAGTTAATGTTTTGATATTGAAGCTACAGTGTACTAAAGAGAAGCAGGTTTTCAGTTCATGAGGTCAATATTAGCTTGTATTCAATCTATATTGGAACGTGCTGCCTACAAAAGTTATGAAGATTTGCCTCATTTTATGTAGTTTTTGAACAATAAAAATTATATATCATATTGGATCAATTAACATGTTAGAAGGGATAAATTTTAGCTTGCTCTTGAATGAGTCAATGGGGAATGTGAGTGCAAAAGAACGTCTCCTCTAAACAGCCTCCATCATTGCACCAATCAAGTACAGGCTATGTCCAAGGAGCGCAAAGACAGGGATTAGTTCAGCAATTCTTAGATGACTGTTCTATCTGTTCAGTTGTGTAGCCCTGTTTATTGAGCTAAGGATCCTAATTTATTTTTATACAGACTAGTATTTTTGTGACTTTTTACCGAGCCTGGAAGAAGCTATAAGTAATCAACACTGTATATCATAGCCATTTATTCCAGCACCTAGTAATGTATATTCTTAACACACACAGGTTTTGCCCACTCTAGTAAATGAAAGGCTTCAGACACTAAATATGAGACCACTCGGCACATATTAGCTTGTGTTTGCACAGCTAAACTCTTCTCCCAGCCAAAACAGGGTGACTGTATTCAAACTGCCTTTGAGAATTAAATCTGTCCAGCCCTGTCTGGACATTAGCTGACAGACTGCTGAAGAGCCTGGGCTGAAATACTGCATAGAACATGCTCACAGTTTGCCAGTTTTCATGGCAGGAATCTGGATCTGTAGTCATATCAAGAAATTAATCCCAACTCTGTTTTCAACAGTTCTGCATCAATCTGTGAGTCTGGTCCTAGCACAAAGAATTAAGGATTGTGGGTTACTTCTGTCATGAAAGAAAGAAGACAAAATTCTTCTTCTTAAAGAACAATTTTATAAGAGAGCACGTCTGAAAACTGAAATATGATTAGATCTTTGCATGGAGCAGAGCAAGATTCTGCAATGTAGTAGAAGAGTCCATGAGAATTTGCTGTTTAAACTTCCTTACTGATTCAGGGATTCTCTGTAGTAATTACCTATTCGAGAACTGTAGGGATGTTAAGTGTATCTTTTCAAACTCAAATTCAACAGAACTTTGGTTCCTTAACTGGCAATTAAACCTACTGAGAGAAAGGGATTTAAATGTTGGCACTAATTTTTCATGTGAACACTATAATTAAATTAGTGAGGCAGTAGGAGCAATGACATATGCAAAGCAAGGTTTATATTAATTTATACATTTATACATTTGTAAATTTGTATAAATTCTGAGATACATACTCTTTATCATGAGTAACTGTGAAAAAAAAACTACACATGATTAATTTTAGACTCAGAGCCAAAGGGGAAACTGCTTGTCACTAAACAATGGAGTTGCCCTGCTTACAGCACAGGTGTATGAACACTGTTTACACAGAAGTGAACAGTGATCACAAATTGGTCAAAGGCAGGCAAAAATATTTAAGTCAATAGTGAGGGAGTAAACAGCTGTGTGAGTGACTTGAAAATATGTGACATCCTTGAGAAATATGTTCTTAATCCTGAGGTTTAGAAATTTGCAGATCAGAACTGTTGCTAGGTGATCACGTTTCCTTCTGAAATGGCTTATGCCATTAGTGTACTTCCAAACGGAAATGATAAGGTCATTCTCACTATAAATCTTTTTGCATACAAGAAGAAGGATTTTATACAGATTTATAGAGTTGATGCTCATTCATGAGCACCCAACACTGTCTAGACATGCCATCTGTAGGGCTTTATCTTTCTCTTCAAATTGGCCCAAGTCAGCGGTATGTGGATGTCTTGAGAACATCCTTTACTGCTTGAGAAAATCAACTGATGCACATGATTGAATTTTGTTCACAGTGGATGATGAAGCAAGAACAATTTGCGTTTTTCATAACTTACAGAAGTCGCTTCCAATTTTACAGATTCTCCATGTTCTTTGGTCTGCTACCTGCAGGAGCCATTTGAATAACTAGCTGGAGATGTAACCTATCCTTCATGGCTGAGCACATTTACCAAGATTTAGAACCAGCACCTATGATCCATAGACTTTTATTGGAGAATGCAAATGTCTTGTTAAGTATTACACAGAGTCTGACAGAGAAGTAACTTATGATTATGCAGATTGTCCTTTTTCTTTTCAAACACTAACTGGAAATATTGCTAATGGACTGTCATACCTTCTAGCACAGGCAAATCATATTAATTCCTTTGGTATTTTCAGCCACCCATGACTCAATGGAAAAAATTCTTGTGTTTTCAGAGAATATTAAATGTTCAGGACTCCCTTCATGGTGATCTTCTGTTGTTCCATGTGCCAGCTTTTCTGTTCATTGTTAAGTGAACTTTGTCTGTCTGACCAACATGTCCACAAGCTGTATAAATGCCATAGAGAGCAGCTAGAAATGTAAGCATATTAATTTCACAAGAAAAAGAGAAATCCATTTGAATAGTCTGTGGTCTGGGGAACTTTACCTCCTGGCAAGCCGCTGTGCTCAGTTACAAAGTCTGTATTTAATACTGTGACTGCCTGAATAAGCAATGCTTTCTGCAGAGTGCCTTTCTCTATAATGAAGAGGGTCAAGGCCTACTTTACATAGCAGATATCCTGTAATCAGTAAAGATAAAATAATATTTGTAAACTGAAAGTCCGTAAGAACCTAGGTTTAGGAAACATCTCTGTTCAATGATTTTAAAAAGCAGCTTGTCTATCTAAAATTAACTTTATATACAATAACCAATGTGCCACACACACATAAGTGTTGCTGCTGTCTAATAATTTTAATCAGAAGTTTTCTTAACATTAAATTGTTTTCAGGCCTGACTCTGAAAATTAAAACTGAAAAAAAAAAAAAAAAAAAAAAAAAAAAAAGGTTGAATTTTGGAATTAAATATACAGAGTTAAGAGGCCTTCAGAGAAAAGGGAAAAAATGTTCTCTGTAATTGGGAGAGTGAAAAATAAAATATCACTGAACACAAGTCCTGGAAAAAATCTTCTTAGAGTAATTATTTTCAGACAAGAAAAATACACTGAAATTTATAAATAATGGATAAAAATTTCTGGTGGGCATAGTAGAATCGTCCAAAGAAAGCGTAATTAGTTGAACAACTAAGTTTGAAAATGTATCATGGGACTTTAAAAAAAACTGCTTAAACACATTTATTTTAAACATTTTGTTAAATATATAACACCTTACAACTTCACCTTTAGTGTTATTATAACAGTAAATTCTTTACCTTTTTCTCTGCCAGTAGTGGAATGCATTTAAGTAACACTCACCGAGACAGAACCTTTTTCCATTTCATCTACAACCTTTTTTTCATTTGCCAGCAGCAATACTGCTGCCTTTGGATGAAGCTTAAGTTTACCAAAAATAGGGAGTCATCATGCACAATTTATAAATGCATTGTGCTGAACTGAATAATCGTTTATTCATGATTCTGAGGCTACATTCATACATGGAAAACTTTTATGTTTCTCCTTTTGAAAGTGAAAATACTGCTAAAATGCAAGACGGTTTTCCATAATGACCTGAGGAAGCATCAAGGAAATAATGTCCAAACAGACTCACATCTATTGAGTCTCCAGTAGCATGAAAATCAGAAAAGTAATTTAAGTCATATTGTTATACTATTTAGTATTTGTTTGAGTAAGGGATTGCTACTAGAGTCTTCCTCCTGTCTTCAGGAAATTAAGTTCTAACATATTTCTTCAGCATTCATATAAAACTTTTAAGATGTTTCATAGCAATCTTTCAAAAATATTATCTTCCCTACAACTTCAGTACATATTGAGAAGTTGTATTGAGAGGAAATACTTAAAATATTCAGTGCACTTCTATATGCTCTATATAAGCATATGCTTCTATACAAGGACATATGCTCTTCACTGAACATTATCATCAAATGTCTAGTAATTTATATGAGCAGTACCTTGCTAAGTATTCTGTGAACTTTATTTATTGTCTGAGTGATTAAAAGTTGACCAGTGGAATTCAGTGTTAAAAATTAATGGGGAAAATCCCAAAATTTTTCTTATGTAGAAGGCTTCCATTAAAACATTAATGGAAGCTCTATCTACTAATTTGACTTACTGTCCTTCAGGGACTATCTTCAGGGACTTCTTTTTTTTTTTTTTTTAATCCCCCAATTCTTGTATTCATCTATTAGAGTTGCACCTGCTTAGCAGTTTTCCCAGAATTTTCCACAACATATTACTTGTCAGGGTCTAGAGAGAGTCATATGCTGGCAACCTGTGCATTTAACACAGACTGCAGAAACTTCTGCAAATTTTTGTGATTGCTGTTTACTTTATTTTAAATTTAACTAAAAAGTAATGACAATGTGATATATTTAGTTTTAGATGAATTTGGCTCCTTATTGATCATGTTGCATAAAAGGGGAAATGAATTGATTTTGAGACAGCTGCAGATGGGCAAATGTTGCCTGGCTGATAAAACTAAGAACATATTTTGTGATACAGAGCTCACTTTTCTTTACTTTCTTTCCAAGATAATACTTATGAGAAGAGAGGTGAGACTTTTTGCTCTGTGAAAGAGTAACCATGTATGAAAATAGAAATATTTGACCAATTGCCCAGTACTTAGAAATATTAGACTAGATCTTTCATAGAATTTATTCTTTACTTCAGTGTTTATTAAATATTCATAGCTGTATTGTGTATTAGGAGTTTTATAGCAGAATGTTACTTCTTTTACGATTGTGTAAAGACCCCTGGGGGACTACTTCTGTGGAAGGCCATTTTTAACATATAATGAGCAACACGTCAGCTAAAACTGATTGAGAATTAATTTTATCTCTCTCTTTTTTAGCAAGCTCTTTTTCCTTTATGTGCTCTTGGAAATTCATCATATGCATCAATAAAATGATCTTGTGTTGATCACATGAAACCGGGCTTTCTATTGCTTTTATATTTTGCTATCCAATCATAAGATATTTTTTAAATTCATTGGTAATATTTTCCCGTTTTCTTTTCCTTCTAACAGTTGCTTTTCTCTGGTTCATGTATTAAGACACTTGAAGTGACATTGTTCAGACTGCCTCCCATTCTCTATTTCTGAGCACTCTAGCCTATTGCATCCTAGTTATAGTGTCTTTCAGAATTCCCTGGCTGGGGCATTAGTTCAGTCCTAACTCACATAGAAGAGTGTCTCCCACTGAGTCAGTAGCACTAAAAAAACTTGCTACAACACTGAACTGTTCCTTAGAGGTCTCCCACTCTTCTATTAATTCAACCTGAATGTGCTTAGCTTGTTAGGTCTGACAGGATTACAATCCATGGTAGCACAACTGCCTAGGTTCATAGAAGACTGTAGGAAATTTGACAGTGGTTTTTCAAGAGAACAATTTTCCAGTGGAAGAATGGTGATTCCAAATAGGATTGACTAAAAAAACCAAAGGCAAATAAACTATTTTATAAAAAAAATTCACAGTAATAATTTCTTTATAAGATGCAGAATTATATTAAAAGTTTTCATTACATTTAATTTGCAAATATCAATGCAATTGAAGCTTCATAATAAGAAGGATTTATTAATTTCTTACACATTGCATACCTAAATATATGGATTTTAGATGAAAAGGAGTGAAGAAAACATTTTTCAAAACAGAGGATTCATATTATGCCGTGCTGCCGTGCCTGGCTCAGGCTTGGCCTACGGCTCGGGGTTCGATGCCCGCAAGGAACAGCGGTGTCGGTGCACGGTTACTGAGGTTTGCGTGCCTCAGTTCTTCTGGCCCGATAAGCCGTGTGCAGCAAGCAAGTTAATGCTGTTAAAAGGCAGTAGCGAAGGCAAAGATGAAAAAGTGGACCCTCTGTGGCTGCAGTCCAAGTTTTATTTCTCTGCCCTGAGGGAGCAGGGAGATACAAGCTTGAAGGAAAGCCAGGCAGAGAAACCCTGTGTCTCCCTCTGGTCACAGGCTTTGAAGGTTACAGAGAGAGGGAGGTACAGCAAAGGTAGCCAATTAGAACATGATGAGACTTGGCAAGTAACTAATAGAGACATACCAGGGGAGAAACAACTTTAAACTAACCAATAACAGTATAGCTGGAGGGGATTTTAAAACAAGCTGACCTGTCCGAGCCCCGGGAGGCTCCAGCACAGGGGAGAAGACGGGGTGTGAGTGGCATTCAAGGGGTGTAAGCCTTATGCCACAGATTTCTCCTGGGATCCGCCCTCAGGGGCAGAATCCTGGGTGGGGAAATCCACCCACTCGGTGTCACTCACACTGAAGGTGGGATGAACCACCACAACAATATTACACCTTAAACCTCAGAAGTCCTCTACATTCTTTTAAGTATGTCCTAATATTTACTGATACGTCTGAATTAAGTAGTCACTCTGAAGAATGGTAAGAATCACTACAAACTAAGTCTGAATAATCCTGATAATCTAGCTCTAAGAAATCTAGTCTAAAAGGTATTTTCCCTCACTCTCTAAGACCATGGATAGTCTTAGTAATTTCTCTACATCTAAAGACTATTGATAAAAAGTTGGAGAAAACCTTAATGGTTTTCGAGAAAACCTTAAAGATCACTGAGCATAGTAATGTATGAAGCAAAATGAAAAATAGTAGCAGCAGTAGGAGTCTTGACTGTGTTAGGTCTTGCTGGAACAAGAAAGGTAACTGTTTGGCACCCTATGATCTAAGCTGTGCTGATTGTATTTGTTAATGGTTATAACAGACCCATAATTACACTAACAGCAAGGGCCCACAGTTCTGGAGAAGGACTCATTCTCTGTTAAATCTGCTAAGCATGATAGAAGCAGAATTTACCATTGTTTTGCAGAACTCATTCCCGGGACTCAAGCTTCTTGGGTATTTTGAGATTTATGACAACTTTTCTCAAATATATGACAAAAATACTCAAACTACCTTCAGAGCTTCAGTTGTCATTTATAATCTGACATATGAGTTCATGTACCTTACAAAACCTTGAAATCCAGTCATTCTTCTCATCTGTAGTTGTAATGTTATAATGCTTATATATTATAACAGCAGTTTTTATCAGAACATCTCAAGGTGTATAACAGAGGAAGCCAGTATTAAGTCTTTAAATAATTGTTGTACATGACATATTATTGAATTTATGAGCAAATGAGAGCTGCCTTTTTCTCTCACAAAAGTGGTGATTGTTACTCCTTTACAACATTGACACATTGCTAATATTTTCTGTAGTCTTTTTCTGTTGGATTTCCTTTCCCTGAGTTCGAATAACCATCAAGAAACTCTAGTTAATGCCACTCATTTAACGAAGACACCCTTTTACTAGCTGCCTTGACTGCAGCTGCTTTCCAGAAATGGCATACAGTAAACTTTAATTTATCTGACATTATGGCAGCCTCATACTTCTTGATTTCACTGTAATGAATAAAGGTACTACACCTCCAGGGTCATCAAGCCATTGTTTCTGATGGAGAAGAGAACGTGAGTTATCCTACTCCATTTCTATTTTCTGCTTAGTTAATATCTAAAGATTTGAGAACTAAAAGTAATCTGTAGAACAAACAAGCACTATAAAGTGGCCTTTCTTCTATATAGAGCTAAAATCTAATTTTTTTAATAGTTTATAGTCCATTTTTTTTCTTCTCATAATAAATTACACTTCTCTAAAGAACAAAAATAATTGCTATGCATGTCTAATAATATATACTGTCAAAAGTATTTTTGCTCCGTGTTTGCTCAAGTTTCGTATTATCTATTTTTCTTCAGGTAATTTTTTTAAAATATTTTTGGAGGTGTCATAGTCTAACCCCACCCAGCAGCCAAATACTATGCAGCTGCCTCACTCACTCCCTTGCCAATGGGATGGGGACAGAATCACAAGGGTAAAAGCTGAAACCCTATGGACTGAGATAGACAGTTTATTAAGGAAAGAAAAAGCCTCACATGCATGAAAATTAATTCACTTCTTCCCCTGGGCAGACAAGCCTTCAGCCATCTCCTGAAGAGCAGGGCCCCATCACAGGTAACAGTGACTTGGGAAAACAAACACCATCACTCCAAACACTCCACCTTCCTCCTTCTTCCCCCCAACTTTAAATACTGAGCATGATGCCATGTGATATGGAAGATCCCTTTTGTCAGTTTGAGTCACCTGCCCCAGTTCTGTCTCCTCCCCAGTTTCCCAGGTACTCCCAGCCTCCCTGACAGTGTGGCAGTAGGAAAAGCAGAAAAGGCCTTGCCTCTGTGTAAGCCTTGCTCAGTAATAAAAAAAAATCTCCATATTATCAACCCCATGCTCAGCACAAATCCAAAGCATAACCCCATACCAGCCACTGTGAGGAAACTTAACTCTACCCCAGCCAAAACCAGCATACATGATTTGACCTTCTTCTTCTGCCTTTTAAAATGTTTGGTGGTGTAACGGCATAACCAAAATTTGTATTGCTAAAAGAAATAAGAGCAGTGAGACTGTTTTTCAAGTCTTGTACATATATGCATGTCTGTTCTCTTTTAGGAAGGTTGTTATTGCTTTGGTAATATTCTAGCAGGTTGCCTGAAATAAAAAGAAGTTAAAAGATTTTTTTTCTGTATCTGTATATGTTTTTTCTGTTCTTCAGCAGTATCACTGTTCAGTTGGAGAGAGAACTGAGGAAAAAAATCATGTTTTAGAAAGAGGTATAAAGTTGTCAAAACATGAACAATAATTTATTTAACAAGAACCTCATGGAGTTAGGAAGTTACGTGTTTGTAAAGCAATTATCATATTAAATTATGAAAACACAGATTATGCAAAGAGAAGGATTGCCTCTATATTATGTAAAATGTTTACATTAAAGCCAACTTGCAATTTATCACTGTCTGGGATAAATATTCATTTCAAACTAAATGATCAGCCTACACATATTTTTCCCAATAGCCCTCAGGAAAAGCTCAGATCTCTTTTGTTGTCTAATGCTGAGCTCCCCTTTCTCTAGAATAAATGTAAGGAGTTTGCATCAGGGAGAATAATTTTTCTCTGGTGCTATAGGTCTGAACAACTGTCTGAACAATGTGCTTCCATACTGTGTATATTAGAATCAGATGTGCTAGAGAATGAACCATTATTTTATTTACATTAAGCTAAAGGGAAGTAGCAGAGGGTAGATGTAAGATGCATCTTTCTAAACCTGAACATTCAAAATGAAGATTCCATGTTATCCTTAATCTGACTTCCATTCTTGAGGGTGGATGTAAGGTCATTTGCATGTTAATTAACTGATTGGGGGTGTTGCTAAGGATTTACACATCTACATTCTTAGCTACAGCAGCAAATAGCTGCCAGCCTTTTGGAACTGCACTGCAAAAAAATGGTGGGACCATTGCTTGAAAAAATCTAGTGCTTTGAGCAAAGGCCAATGATATAAGCAAAAATAAACTCACAAAAATATTAGAAGCTCATAACTAAACACTGGTTATCTAACACTAATAAGGTCTTAGAATCTAGCAGAACAGGAACCAGTATCCTTACAGGCCAACTCTTCTATATGTCCGCATGAGTCCTTAATAGGTCCTAAGAGCTCCAGTCTGATCTCAAGCTCCAAAGCAGGGGCAAAAATCATTATTGATCTTATTGATCTCTTTTAATTAATTAATTAATTTATTTATTTATTTACTGAGTTAGCATCTCCACCATTAATACTACAGATCACACAAGGTTGCTAGGAGCTGTCTGGGGTACCAGTTCAGTGGAAAAGTAGCTATAGCCTGAAATGAGCAGTACCACGTAATAAGGCCTGGCAGCATGAAGCTTTCCAGAACAGGATTGCAACAACACAGCAAATAATATATAAAGCTGCTCATTTGCCACACAAGTAGTGTTGACTTAAGAACCTGTGCTGTCTCTTGTTTTGGAAAGTAACTCTGAGTAAAAGGATGCCACTGTTTGAGACTCATGTCTTCCACAGTTGTTTTGAATTAAGCTTTTTTACCAACAACTAGTGAAGTTAGTTGTAAATTTTAAAACATTATTCTCATAAGACGATTTTTTTCTCCTCTTCTTATAGAATTACCAAATTGTAATAGAGCTGGGAGAAAGCAAAAGCCTTAGAAACAAAAATTTTTGTATGCTTATAAATTTCCAAAGGTCTTTTGCTCATTAAGAAATGTTCTTTGGAAAACTCCATTCTCTCTGGAGTTCAGTGTGCCAACCTCTAACCCTGGAAGCACGTACTAGTGCAGTCCCATTTGGTGGATTTTAATGAAAAAATGTGTGTTAGAACAGTATGCAAACACATTTTCTTCTTAGTTCTTTTTCCTTTGGCATTAAGTTTTACTGAGAAACTAGGTCTTTGTCTCCTAAAAGAGTTCATTTAGTGTTAACAGAAAATTCTTCAGAAAAAATGTTTTCTTTGAATATCAGTCTGTGTCCGTGATTAATGAAAGCGGGATTCTAGTGATATGTTTTAAATGTGCATATTGGAATTCATAGCATGTGTTTTTCCTTTTCTCATTTTTATTGTTTTGCACAATATGCTGTTGTAGGTTTTTTACACTATTGTTAGATACTCCCTTCAGCATGCATTTTTTTCTTTCTCTCCTCCCTATGGAAGATTTTTTAAGTCTTGAGATTTTTAACATTTGTATAGCAATGAGGATATTTTGTAGTGACTAAAAAGGTGCAAAAAAAATGTAAAATGAAGCATCAAGTCTAAGATAGGAACATGCATTAGCTGCACACTTATGTGACAGGATGTAAAAAAATGTGTGATGTTGTTACATAGATATTGATAATGATGGTGTATTATGCCAATCTGTCTGACAGCCACAGTATGGTCGAGCTGGAATTTATCAGTGCTCACAGGGCAAACTGTCAGTCACAGCAAACAGGTGTCAAAGGAGGAGAGAACACTGGACAAGACACCAAGACAAGACGGTCTCTCTTTGGCATGTCAAGGCAAATGCAGGCATGGTTTCCATGGAGTGCTGTGAGGATACAAGAAAATTGGAGGAAGGCCAATAAAAACTGGATTAAAATATATGGTGGGTATTGGTACATACCATAACATGCTGTAGATGATGTGGTTTCCCACCTTCCACTAGCTTAATCCCGTACACTGTTGCCTACATGGGTTTTTTTGCAAATCGCCCTTCCAATTTTTGTATTTTTACATTTTATGAACTTCCCCAACGCAGAGCTTGGGCAACATTTTTTATTAAAAACATTAAGGATATATTCATGTTTTGTTAGTTATACCATAATTTCAGTGACACTTTCAGTCAGTATATACCCGTGACTCTTCAAGAACTGTTCTTTCATGTTTGATGTTGCCAAGGTGATTCAGGATATTTACCAGAACATGACCTCTGCAGCACAGGTTCTTAAGCTATATCAGAACCTAAGTATAGCCAGATCCATGGCATTGCAAATTTGTTATGCTATGGTTTTCTATAGATGCAATTTAAAGCAGGTGATATACCCTGAGCTATTGTAATGGTCATCATGATATTAGCTCTTTATTAAAATTAGTTTAATAGCCAAAATCAAATCATAGCTCCTGATTTCACTTTTGATGTTCAAAACCTTAGAAGATAACACTTAAGTTTTTAAAAAATTAGATATTCTAAAATGTCTATTTCTGCTATGAGAGAATAATTTTCTACAGAATGTCTTTGCCGCCTTCAACATAATATTGAGGATACTAAAGAAAAAGTAAATATTTGTCATGGAGCCTGAAGAAGCCAGGTTCAACTCTGTATTCACATTTCCTACTGTCATTCCTACTGCCATATTTAGAAGATATTCTACACAAGGAGGTTTTGTTTTAATATTAAATGTATTTACTGGGATTTTGATTTAGCAATACAGCAGTTCACCGAAATAAAAAGCCAGGCACAACACAATCATTTCAATACATGATTGGATCACAATACAAACTTGATTCTCATTACTGGTGTCTATATGTTTGTGGTCATGATTCTAGGTGACCCAGAATCCCAGTCACTGGGAAAGAATACATGGTCTGAAGACAGCTCAAACCCGCTCTCCTCTTCAAAGTTCAGTCTGCTGGTTGGTCAGTTTTATACTCTATGTTGTACTGAACCAGTTCCCCCATGCAGGTCTGGGTCACTGAGGAAACTTTCACACTCTGATTAAGTCAGGGAAGGCTACGGACATAGCCACCTGATCCCACTCAACTCACTCAGGCCCTTATCTAAAGCAGAGATGACCCTCTGATCCTCTGGACAATTTTATGCACATTATTAATAAGGTTTTCATGTATTATCATTACAAGTTAGACTAGCTTGTTAAAACTCTAAGCAGACTAACAATAATTTTGTAACTCAGCATATGTGGGTTTTTTCCTTTTTGGCCATAATGAGATTTTGGTGTAACAAATTACTGTACACTGTTATCGTTTGACATATACATCATTATTGTCTTAACAGGTAGGACAGTACATTTAGTGTAATAATAGTCATAAAAATTAAAATTCTATACTTCTTTTTCATACTAAAAATTAAATTAAGCAAAGCAGTCTGAATACCAAATTTTCACACAGCCTTTTCATCTAAAATGTGTGTCTGAGGAAGTGAAACACATACTTTTTTTCTAAATGAAACCTTATTTGAAACAGGTCCAGAGCAGTTCAGAAAACAATTTCTTTGCCATCTAGTGAAATAGTGCATCATTAACCATTGATCAGAAAAAATATATGTTAGTCTTGATTATTTTGCATCGAGAGAAGGATCTGAGCCCCATTTTAATAAGTTGTCTCTGCACATTCATAGTACATATTTCTTTAGTGTGCATAACAATGACAGAAATGAGTTAGAAAAGTAACAGAAGTGAATTCAAAAAACAAAGATTAAAGCCATTTGGCCTCAAAGGATATTCTAAGAGTGTATTTTCTAACTCACAAACTTAAGCATATGTAGACAATTATAAAACAGATTACCTAAGAGCAGACAATTATGTTTACATGACAGAAATAAGGACCCTGTTTTTACCAAGGTTCAATACTAGTATTTCTAAATTGTGTTAGGTGAAAGTAAAAGAAATTCTCCCCACACCATGTATTTAGGCTTTATTTCTGTTTACAAATAAGCTTGCATAAGGTGAACACTGATATTGATTTACATAAGGTAAGCCCAATTTGGAAGTGTTTTGTATATCAGCATAGTGTAGTACTGTGTGCAGCTTACTTCATCACAGCTCTCTTGAAACTAAAGAAGCTAAGATACCTTGTACTACCTCCTATTATATGATTTATTAGCTATGTTTTGCTTGATTGGAAGAAAAGGAATTTAATGTATGTTCCTGAAATCAACCTTTACCATCATGCCATAAGAAGGTAGTGCAGTCAGCAAGAATCCTGAACTTCTAACCCATCCCTTTGCTTTTTTCCATCAACTTAACTATATCCAATAATTCAATCTGTCAGAAACTGCAGAGCAGCATATATCTGTGTCCTGTGTGACTAGTAAGTTAAGTTGTCATCTTTCTCTGTAATAATCTATTAATTAGTTGGAGAAACAAGTAGATGAAAATAAATGTACTCAGGTTTTCTGCAACCAAAAGCAGATGGTAAATTTAAATCTGGTTCCCTCATTTTAGAAGCAATTTTTTAGATAAGTGAAGAGAAAAATCAGGGAAAATCTTCATACTCTGTGTAGCTATTCTACAGCAACCAACACAGGCTTTACTAGCCTCTGAAACAAGAGAGTGTCAGGATTTCTGGAAGAACTTTGACAATTAGTGCCTGCTACCTTGGACTTGATGATTTATTTATACACTGACAAGCTTCAATTTTTGAAACTTCAAATTAATTTAAGGAAGGAAGATAACAAAAGGACACTTCTAATAAGTTTTAACGTAAACATACAGAAATATTTGGGATCTTAAAAAAGAACCAAGGACTTTTCAGGTACTTTTGAGAGTTAGGTAAATAAAAAATATATCAGTTTTCATTGCAACAGCGTATGAGTAATGAAACAAAAAACCTTAAAAATTTTTACTCTATTAATCTGATCCAAGTCACCAAAGTTAAAAGAAGTAAGGCTTTTACTGCCAATTTCAATATGTTTTGGAACACATTTAGTGTCTATATCAAATCATGATGTTATTTAAGAAGCAGCTCTGTCAGTCCGCAGAACACTCACACGGTTTTCATTTAAATCAAATTTAATTTGACCAGTCCTGTGTAGAAGTAACAATTTTCTGTTCAGAATCTGCTTAAGAAGACTAACTACTGAGAATACAAGCATCATGTTTTAAAGAATGTACAATTTCTTTAAAAGCCAGCAGAAATGTGTAATCAGAATAAAATTATATTTTTATTAATTCTGAAAAAAACCCAAATGTTGTGATTGCATGTAATCTTAAACAAAAGACATTGATTGCTATGGCTTATATAATGGAAAAACAGTTGGTGTAAGAGAAAGGGTTAAAGTAGTTGATATTCAGGAACAAGGACCTTGTCAATGCTAATGGGTTGCTATGACATTTACTTAGTGCAGAAATAAGACAAAGAAGTATTTGCTTTTCTCAGTAGCCCAGCTACCAAGTAGGACACGAAGTGAGAACAGCTGTGATGCTGATAGTGATATGCTTTCCTGATTTATTCTACTTTCATCACACTGAATAGTTGGCTCTGGCTCAATAAGCTTTCATGCATACAAGTCACTGTGAGCAAGGGTAAGAAAATAACTCCTTACACTGAAATAAATATTAGTGTGCTATTAATGGTTGCTTCAATAAAATGATAGTGATTGTCACACCATCATGTGTTTGCTTCCACATCCACAATAACGCAGATTTCACAAGCCATAACATCCTAATTTTACTGATTTGGAGGTCTTGGACAATGAAAATGGGAAAAAAAATCAAGAAACTATTAAGTATTACAAAGAATGGAAATATGTTTTTGAATCAGAAGAATGAGAGAATACTAAGAGAGAAGGTGTTGTGTGCACTGGGATCCAAACCCCCTCTCAAAGGCTGAATTGCAGTCCTTGTCATACCTGTCCTATTGCTTTTACTGTCATGAGGATGTTCAGTTTCATTAGCTAAAGTATGTTCCAGAATGTAGAAGGCAGAGGAGCAAATCTGACCCTGGCTTTTGATCTTGCTCCTTCTCACTTTCTACTTTTAACAAAGAAAAATACAGTAAGGAAATCAAACCACTCATCTGAAAACAAGCAGAGATTTGCCCCATCTTCCTGAAGCTAGACAAGGTAGCAGTAGTTTCTTTCCCATTCCATGGACCTGGACTGCAGAATAAGAAACTGGAATTAAAAATGGTAACAATAATACAAAAGTTCTGTTTGAACAACTTCTGACCCAGATACATTTGTAGACATTTGGACAGAATATGTGATGTATATATTCCATCAAGAAACCAAAGAGAAAGAAAAATACACAGAAATAATTAAAGAATCTGTGGAAAATAACCTTGTGATGCACATAGAAGCTGAATTTAATAAATAAATAAACTTTCAGGTTATCCAGAAAAAAGAAAATAAATATATGACTGAGAAATATCGTTACATTTAAACTTCATTTTACAATTGGTGAATTTATTAAAAATTACATTTCTTGATAGAACAAGGAAATTTTTAGTCTGACACTCTCTGACCAGGTTCTTCTATATATTCCACATGTGGAAGCTTTAATATTTATTACCAAATTTGCTTATACGAAGATAGTTGGTATTGCATGGGATTTCTGATATATGAGTGATTAAAAATATACTGCATAAACTATTACAAATATAAGTTAAATATAGCAAAATAAAGCAATATCAATAGACAGTTGGATCACAGCACCACTGTGTTCCCCATTACCAGTATCTATAATACTCTCACTGTCAGGCTGCTGGGAGTCCCCAGCTTCTGGGAAGGAAAATGTGGGTTGAAGCTATCTCAGACTTATTACTGTCTTTTAAATTCTTTTTGATGGTTGTCTTGTTTTATATTCTATGTTTAGCTGAACCACATAGTCACTACCCCCCATGCTGATCTGGCTAACCCAGGGAAACAGTTAAACTTTTAGTGGACTTGGGAGAAACATTTATACCACCAGCAGATCTGCTGAACTGTTGATAGGTGCTCATCTAAAATAAAAGCCACCCTTTGGTCCTGTTTGTGGTGAGATAAAGTCAGCTTCTTTGCAATATCTGTGGTCAGTCCCACCCTGAATAACTCTCTGGTCTTCGTGTACACATCACCCTTGCTTATCTCCTCTGAGTCTTTTTCCATTTTAGGGGTTTATTTCTGTCACAGAAATAGAATGCCACAAGCCTCAAAAAGAGAATGAATATGCTGTGTCAATGACATCTAGGATCTGAGAAATAGTTAAGACCCAACATAATAGTAATAATGAAAATAACAAAGAATAAATTGCAAAATATTTCTTTCAGATTTTCTAATCTAAATTGGGAATATTATTAATCTTTAACATGTTTTGAGGAAATTAATAATCCTAGAATTTTTGGCTGGAAGTGACTGAACCTTCTTCAAGTGAGCAGAGTAGAAATATCTTAAAGGGAGCACTCTGCATTATAGGGAGTTGATGGCTATGTAGCACTCCTCATAGCTTAGTTACCACAATCATTAGAATTTTTTTTTTGTCTTTTTATGGCATGATATCAAGCAAAAGTGCCAGGAGTTCATTTTAAACAAGAGGTTGCATGTTCAGACATAGTGATCGTGAGATGTTTACAATGTAATATTCATAGAAGGCACTGGAAAGAATAACAGTTAGTAAGGGTCTCATGTTAGCTGGTTAAGGTAGTCACTTGGAGTGAGAAAGGTCTAGATTGCTTCAAGAGCTACTTACACATGTTATCCAATGTCTGTCTCATGTAAAATGTATAGTCTTTGGAATAGAGAACAGAATCCAGGTCTCTTTCCTCAAGTGAGATTTTGAACCAGTAGGCTACAGAGTTACCGTTATGCTTGCTCTCTTTCTGATCCTATAAATTTTAATTATTTTCTGCACAATGAAAGAGCTTCAAAAAGACGAGGAAAAAATATTCTTAACCCCAGTATAACCTACAGCCCAGATAACAAGTTGAGGGGCTTGGATGTGATGTCGAACCTTCTCTTTACTAATGATTAGATCTCTGCCAGTGTGTGTAAATGAGAACATATTTTAGGTAAGTACACATGACTTTTTCTCCCAGTTGTGCTCCAGAAAGGAAACAGATAACGATTTTTCGAGCTGTATGTACATCACAGTATGTCGAACAATTATGGAAATTATTTGGAGAAATTACCAAGTCTTCCATTCTCATTTTACTTACGTATTTCATGAGTTCTGAAACTTTATCAAGATCAGGATATGTGTGTATACACAAAAAAAAGAACGTGAAAATACATGGGAACATAATTGTCAAAATCTGAAGCATATATTGAGTTTCGCATTATGACTAACAGGCTGACTTATATCTACAGTTTACATTAATCCCTTCTACATCTCAGATGAAAGTCTTCCTGAGTGATTAGCTTGGAGTTGAACTATCTCTGCTTTTTTTTTTTTAAGTGAAAAATTGGCTTAGCTTCTTTTCAACCAATAGTTTTTGATTTTTTGAATAGCCCTACTGCTAACCCATAGGAGATGCATACTAATCTGAGCACCTAAAATTTTTCATGACACCACTTTCAGACATAGTAAGGCAATGCATAAATTTTTATTCATGTCATTTTACCAAATTTCTTCTAATTTATATGGACATGTGTGTAGGTGTCCTTATGAACTAGACACTGTATGATCGTATCCACTGTCATGAAGAAACATACAACTAAAAATATAAAAACTACCCTTTAAAATATTCAGGGTATTTTGCAAATTCAAACTGACTGGGAAATAAAATATTAGTTATTGGTTGAATTGTTGAGAACAAATTCTCAGAATTTAAAGTCATGAAGTTCCATGGAATTACCTGGGCACAGAGATCTTCTAACTTTATAACTACACTTGTAATCTCCATATTCTAAAGTCTAATGAAGTTAAAACTCCATTTAGTAGTTTTCTTGCCTCATGTATTATCCTTATGTTTGTCTTATGACTATGTACTTTTAATTTGTCTCCTTACCAGGACTTTTGTTTGATTGTGTGGGTGAAGAAGAAAATAAAGTCAGAACCCACTGAAGGGAAAGAGGATAAATGTGCCTGCTTTAGGTTTCCTTGACTACTTGCTGCCAAGCTTACATGAAGACTCTTCTTGTTGTCATTCATTAGGTCGCGGAGTGGAGGAAAATTGAATTTCTCAGACTGAAGGCTCTCAGTCCTGCATTACTGATTACAACAGTGCAGAGGACCCAGTGGAATACTGGGTAAATGAACAGCTTTTACATAATACCGGTCTGTTGCAAAAGTTGACACTAAAAAAAATAAGGCCACTTTTGCAGGCGAGTCTGAAATGCAAAAATTGATTGGTGGACCTGTTATACACTACAAATCATAGAATAATTCAGGTTGGAAGGGACCTCAGGGTGTCCCTAAACCAATCTCCTGCTCAAAACAATGTCCACTACAGGTTCAGATCAAGTTGCTCAGAGTTTTGTCCAGATGCATTTTGAAAATCCTCAAGGACGGAGGTGGCACACCCTCTCTGGAAAACCAGCTCTGCTGCTAGAAAAATTGGTTTTCACTTATATCTAGCTTGACATTAGATCCAGCCATACAGTCATTGGCCATTTCATCAACAGCCAAACAAATAAAAGTCAAAAAGGTAATCTTATCTGTATTAACATTACAGGATAGGGTCATAGAGGTTTGGAGGGACCTCAAAATGGAGTCAGTCATAACCGGACCAGATTTATCAATGTATTTGCTTAGATGGGCCATTTTCTGATTTGGCAGGCATTTGCTTTCAGTAAATATCACAGATTTGTAAAGAAAGCACACAATGATTTCTGAATGCTACACCTTGTGTATTTTATTCTGGGAATTATCCCTATAATACTGTACCCTTTATGTTAAGCTGTTCAGTTGGTTATTAAGTTGAAAAGGCAGAATGTGTTATTCAGTTAAACATCATTTTTCATCTCTTCATTTGGATATCTGCTTGCAGATGATGTCCCGAATGTCATTTAGTTTTTGGTTTTCACTTATTCTTCTATGACTCTATTTGTTAAGTGGAAGTGACAAGTATTAGATATAAGAGTAATGGTGACATAGTAGAGAACGAACTTGTGGAGATTTGCAGAAGCAGTAGCAGTGTAATTGTCACTTCCTTGTGCTTGTTGTTTCATGCAATTACTAAGGAGATCAAACTGTAGTAGTTGAGATGGTCTTCTGAAGCAGGAATTTGAATTTGAAATTTGAAAAGTTCCTTGATTTGAAAAATTCCTTGATACTCATTTTAATATATCTTGCGTATGGTATATCTTTAATTCTCTTCCACCAAAAAGAAACAAGCTACAACTCTAACCCACTCTGTCCTTGGGATTTTAAAAACTGGAAATTTTGATGTCTTTTCAAATATTTGTTTCCTGTATGGAATGGCAGAATACTGCCAACATGTCAGCCAGCAAGTTCACATCTGTTTTCAACAGAAAGAACGCATAACTCCCCTGCTGATTTTGCCTAAAGCCTTTTTTATTCTTTTGGCTTTTTACCTGTGTAAGTTGATAATTAGAAAACATGACAGCAACTTTTTTAAACTACAAAAAGTCTTAAAATAAAGAGATAAATAAAAATAAAATGTCTGTTTCTTTTCTGTCTAAATACGTATAATTTCAGATATTCTATGATTTTGTAATTATTCCGGTGAGGTGCAGTGTACAAGCTGTTTATATGAGATGAATGGAAGCATGAAAGGTACATGCTCCATTACACTCATAGTGTATTGCTTCTTAATTTATATCTTGCTTTGGGCAATGCAGGGGATTATTTTGGCAATTTCTGTATGGCTGTTTCAAATTCTGTAGATTTATCTCCCAAGGCTGCTTTTATTTCTGATTTGAAAAGCATTTGGTAGACAGAAATTTCATCAAGCGTTTGTCAGATAAATTTCCTACTTATCTTATTTTGCTTATGGCAACATAGTGGTTTAAGGGGGGAGTGAAGCATAATGACCATGACTCTCTTTAATGAGACAGGAAAATACAGGGCTTGAAGACAATGAATATAATTACATTTTTATGAGCAATCATATAAATATATTGTTAAACTTTTTCTCTTAAGCAACATACTCAAAATGAGAAAAAAAGTTACTAAAATCAGCCTGAATAGATCTTCTGTATATTTCCCAGAGTATTCCTTCTGCCTAATCTAAACCCAGTACCATTGGAAACCATTAGTTAAATGAACCTTAATCGCAATAAGCAAATACTTTTGTATACAAAGCTGTTTTCTCAGCATGAGTCACTGTTAGATGTGAAAAGCCATTTTGACAAGAAATAAGTCTGACACAGGAAAGTGAGCTATTCTTAATATTCATTTTCTCCATTTGAAGTAGAATATGTTGTACACTTCCAGCATTCATATAAGTAATTTTTGACCAGAGGAGTTACTCTTTCCTCAACCCATTGAAAGATCTGGTTGATATAGAAAGGACCACCACTCCATGCCAGGCATAACAATACAGTAGCTGCTTGCATTGGTTTTGGGTGGGATAGAGTAAAATTTCTTCAGAGTAGTTTGTATGGGGTTAGTTTTCGGATTTGTGATGTAAACAGTGTTAATAATAGACAAATGCTTTATTTTTTGCTAAGCAGTGCTCAAATAAGGTATTTTCTGCTTCTTACACCACCCTGTCAGCAAGAAGGTTGGAGGTGAACAAGAAGCTGGGAGGGAACACAGCCAGGATAGCTGATGCCAAGTGACCAAAGGAATATTCCATACTATATGTCATCATGCTCAATGAAAAAAGCTACAGGAAAGAGGGAGGAAGGAGGGACATTTGAACTTACAGCATTTGTCTTCCCAAGTCACCATTTTGTGTGAGGAAGCCCTTTTCTCCTGGAGATGGCTAAGTGTCTGCCTGCCAATGAGAAATAGTAAATTAATTCCTTGGTTTCCTTTGCTTTTGCTTTACCTTTTAAACTGTCTTTATCTCAACCCATACGTTTTCTCACTTTTACCCTTACAATTCTCTTCCCCACACCAATGGGAGCTTGTCAGCAAGAGGCTGTGTGTGGTCTAACAAGTGCTGTCTGGGGTTAAATCATGACTTCTCTACGACTACAAAAACATGAAGAAGACAGAAAATGTTAGGAAGCCACAATTACACTATGATGACAAGTCTTTCAATTTGGCTACCATACAAGCACAGTTCTCTTTTCAAATAGTTTACATAAGCGAAGATAATCGACACAGATCTTCGAGTTACAAACATGGTATTTTGGTACTGATCTATTTGAGCTGACTTGACATCTCCAAATAAAATGACTAAGTTAGGAGCTCAACTAAATCTGAATTAATTTCTGAAAAAGCCTGTCATATTCCATCAACAACTGAGTAAGACAATGACTAAATGTGTCTAAACTACAGTTATTTGTATGATGTCAGATGGGATGGAAACTGGTCCTTTTTTAAACTCCACAGCATTAATGAAGCTGAAATAGATGTACAATTTTTTTTAAAAGTACAATTTTAAAAGCACACTTTTATTTTAAAATGTATTTTCGCAGTGATTCACTGTATTTCTACATTTGAAGTTCAGAATGTTTAAACAGTTTTGTATTTCAAAAAACTGACTATAATATTTGTCTGATTTGTCTTCGTATTTCCCAAGTGTCTATCCCCATGAGAAGTAAAGGAAAATTTTATGACAGTACAAAAAAAAAGCTTAGAAGATGAACACTGGATTCAGAATTGAGAAATTGAGGCTTAAAATTCAAGAAACCCTCTGTGCTGAAACTTTCAAAACAAATTTGGACAAATTCTAAAATATTTAGTATTGAATACTACTTTGAACATGGATTCACATATCATTTAAAAACCATGTATTTTCACTATTCTCTCACTCTGCCTCCTGTGACATCTTAGCTGCTACATGCAGATATGTGCATGTTCTCCTTCCACCTGAGGAAGCAGAATATGCTCAACATATTGCATTGTGCTGTAGGGGGAAGCTGCCCAATATGTGGCTCTTAAGCTACATTTGGCACATAAATATCTTGGTGTACTCCCATGCTGGAAAAATTCCTGCGCCTGGACCTGGGACGGTAGTTGATCTCTTGACTGTGTGTGACTAAGAGCAGGAGGCAAGTCTGAAAGACTAGAAATGTCAGCATCCACAGGAGTTTCTGAATTGAAGTGTCTGCCTAGCCCACTTCTTAAAGGAAACAAGGGTTGGAGAGAAACTTTCACACTTGTTTAAAATCAAGTGTTTTGAGAGTTTGTCCACACTTCAATGGTACAAAGCATGGGAAATATATTTAGTGGCTTTCAAGGTTATAGGATCTGGTTTGGAAACTCAGAAAAATTCACCTAGATCTAATAGCTACTGACATTTTTTAATAACTATTAATAACACCATGATCATAACAACATTTATATTATTTACATTCTTGTAGGAAATATTAACAGCCAGAAAGTAACCATTTCAGTTTATATATATATATATATCTAGATAGTATGTGTAACGTGTAATATGTCCATGTCTGGACTCTCTATCAGACGGAGGCAGACATGAACAGAGTTTTTCAGAACTATAGACAGGTTTATGTTTATGTAAATATAAAGATATCTTGAAGCTGAGGCTGTGAACATGATAAAAGCAAGGACATTTAAAACAACTATTTGCTAGTAACATTTTTTTTAATAATCCTAGAAGGTTTTATGAATTTCTTTCAACTGTGTTAACTACTTTCACAATAACTCCTACTGATAAAAGAGGAAACATAATGGATAGTCTTCTTTTATGCAGTAGATTACTGACCAGAGTTCTTATAGTCATATAGAGAAGTTTTGAAAACTCATTACAGCTAATTTAATATGCAACCATAGTCAAACTGACTTAAGTACTCTGTCTTTATAACATCTTTCAGTCATTCAGACTGTCATACTGCTTCATATCTATCAGAACACAAATAAAATCTAGAACTGTTACAAGGAAAACCTAGAGAAATAGCTTCTAAAGTGCTCGGCAGTTACAATGTTACACGTAAGGACTGATTCAAATACCATGTCAAATCAGAATAAAAGGTTCAATGACTACGAGTTTCTAACATTATAGATGAATGCTTCAGCTACCATGCATTTTGACATAAATCTTTCCAGCACAAGATGTAAGGCTATATATAACAGAGAGAAAATCCATTTTTAAGGCAAAACCCAAGAGAACTAGATGCTATGATGTTTCAAAATGAATGTTGTCTGCATCACTGTGCCTTCATGCTATACTACCTTGAGATAATTGAGATACTTTGGACATGACAGCACTAAAAACACATAAGTTATGTATATTTGCATGTGTAGATATAGCCCGATGATTCAAATTAATAATGAGGTCAAATTTTATTCCAAAACAAAAGGAATCTGATGACATTAGGCATGGTCTTGTGCTGTACATCACTGGACATTTGTACAGCATAATTGGAAAGACACACGTACAAATACATATATATAAATATCAAGCATATATTGCTTAAAATAACTTTTTAATTATACAGTTTTGGTACATCTTTGCCAATATTATGCATTTGAACTGATTAGCTTGAAAGACTTAGATTTAATTTTTCTACTTTTTTTTATTTTTTGCTATAAGAAAATAAAGCAATGAGGTGCCATTTTAAATAGCAGCGTTCTGCATTTTCCTAGAACATTTAAGTATTAAGTTACAATACACTCAAACCACTCAGGAAAAAACATTGTTACTGAAACTGAAACTGACTGTGTCTATTTACAAGCAAGTAAGACTTTTCATTCATTTTCCTTCCAAGGAAAAATTATGGAGGAAGATATAAACTCAGCTGTCAAGAAAATGTAAGTTGAAGATAGGATTATTCTTTGATTAAAGTTTTGTTTTACTCAAGTACTTAAGGACCATTTTTAATTTAAACTTTAATAGATATTATTTTTCTTTCAACTTTAACTTTCTTCTGAAGGCAGAGAAATTGGACATCAGTCTTATGTTTTGGCTTAGAAGCTGCCTTATTTTCTAAGTATGGCATAAAAGCAGCACTCAACTTTGCTCCTCAATAATAATTTAACCCCAAAAGGGCTATTTTGTGTTTGAATATATTTCTAACATTTCTGTAAAGCTTATAGAAGGATATAACATTCAGGAAAAAAAAAATTAAGCAATAGTGTTTGAAATTCCTCATGTAAGACCATGAGAAAATTAAGTTTATGAAATCCAGTCTTGAATTCTGTTTTCAGTGATTGACACACATGCCAGTGTCAACTGAAATTGTACCGATGGCACATGTAGATGATTCAATTCAGAAAGAGGACAGTCTTCCACTTCATTTCCAGAACATTGCATATATACAGAAGCACTGAACACATTGAAAATGTGTTTTATTGAAGAAGCATAATATATCTGGCCCTCTGGAGGACCACACAACAGAAGCAGAAAGATATAGAGACCTCAGAACAGTATGTGATACCAGGTTGGGTGTCATGAGAGCACAGTAAAGGGGGAGAATCCCCTCCCTCGACCAGTTGGCCACACTTCGTTTTATGCAGTCCAGGTTCCTGAGTTGCAACCAGATTTTGCGGGCTCATTCTCTGTTCTTTTCATCCACCAGTATCACAGGTAAAGAATTTGAAGAATTTGCAGCCCATTTGTAGTTTCCAGTGTTCAAAGAATAACACAAAATTTCTGATAAAATTAATGTGTACTCCTAACTTCTTCACTGATAGTGTTCTCATCTAGTAGCGAAAAAAAAGAAAAAAAAAAAGAAAAGTTAAGTATTCATAGCATTTCCATCTGGCTTGAAGATTCTGGCATATGATGAGCTGGCCTTGGCCTTGGTTATTCACATTTTCATCAATCTCTTGGCCAGATTACAGAAATGTGATATACTTGGGCAAGAAGCCTGGAGTGTTTAGGAACCTCCAACTAAATACAGAAGTACAGACCACCAAAAACACATCAAATCTGTTTTGTACTTTCTATAGTAGCTACCATAAAATTATGTTCATGACACATTGTGGCTTCATTCCAAGGTATCTGAAAGACCTCCAGAAGTTCCATGATAAAGATTGACAGTTTAGCTCTTCTAACACAATAGACAACATCTTTTTAGAGGTAGACTTTCTTAGGGATTTCTAGTCTATAGAAATAAGAGATTATCACTAACTATTAGTTGAGCACCACACTTATCACATTTTGAGATGTTTTATAGATTACTGATAGCATTTTTACCCAGGGAAATGTTTAACTATTTGTAGAGGTAGAAAAATTTTCTATAAACATATTGAAGTTTCCCCTATCTGTTGGTTCAGTCACTAATCTTCTAACTCCACTATCTCCACCTTTACATATATATATATCTGTATATTAGAAGTCTTTTGTGCTACTCTTTTTTCTCTTCTCCAGTCTCTTCCCTTCCATCTCCTTTCCTTACCTCACTTTCAATCTTTTCCAGAAGACCACATACTTCTGATCAATCTTGTCATTTGCTTGTACACAATTTATTCACACCTTTCTTAAGTTGTGATGTCTAAAACCAAACAGTGTAACCCTTTTCTCTGTGGTCCCTGCCATAATTTCTCCCCCAAAGGATTTAGCTGTCATTTTACAGGGGTCCAGCTTTGATACATTCCAGCTGTGGAACCTTGACTCAGACTGCTGAGACAGAGCCATGATACCATCTCTACAGCGATAAGAAATTACAGAATAAGATCTGCGATCATTATTAGATCAAGAATTCAACAGAGAAAACATTGACAGGAAAAGACAAAATCTTAAAAAACTGATGCAGAGAGGGTAGTTGGAGGGTGACTAGTCCAGGATGGTCAGGATCTGTCATGCTGGGGTCGAGCCATGAGGGCTGTCGCTGCTGATGGAGCTGGAAGAAGGTGACAGCCCTTGATGTGGCTTCCAGGAGCCATGACCACCGACCTTTCCCTCCTCACCAACCAGGCTGGTGAAGGTTCTCCAAGTGCTCTACCATCATACTTCTTAACTTCATAGTTTGCTAAATAGTGTCCGATTTTTATGTGCGTTGTCTACTACGTAAACCATTTAGACTTATTGTCCTGGGGTGTTGTTATAAGGCGTCTGTATTCCTTAACCATCTGTTTAATGCCCAAGGATGCTCTATCTTTAAGATGGACCCAGGGGTCGGAGCCGTGGGACGGGTTCGGGTCAGTTCAGCGGATGGGGCTCCAAGGGCTCTGAGCCCCAGTGGTCTGGGGGTGCTCTAGAGGGAGTGCACCGGGAGCACTCTGCTGCTCTTTGGGGTTTGTTGTTTTTGTTTTTTTTTCCTTCTTGTTCCTGCTAGCTGAGGAAAAGTTTTGGGTTTTTTTCCCTTCCCGCCCCCTGGTCTCCCTGCCTTCCTTCCCTTCTCTCCGGTCCGGGGGGGAGCTTGTGGGGTGGCCCCAGCTGGTCCAAGCCCCGAGGAATGCCGAACCGTTTCGCCTGCTGGGAGGAGGAGGAGGATCGGTACCAGAGAACCAGCAGGATTTTTTCTATCTGCTTTGTTCTGGGCTGCTGCATGGACTTCCCCTTGCCTTCTCCTTCTCCTTCCCCTTCCCCTCCCCCGAGACTGGGGGTGTAGTTGTCAGCCCGTGTGTTTTTTTCGCTTCTCCAGGCATTTATTGTATTTTGAGTTTTTTTTCTGTTCTGCCCTGTTTTTGTTCTGTGTTAGTAAACAGTTCAGTTTTTTTCCACTTTCACCTGCTGTCATCAATTTGCCTCATTGGCGGAGGAAAGAGGGAGGCCTTTTCCCTTTGGAAGAGATGCTCATTCTGGAGTGTTTCCTCCTGAAGTTTTGCCACCAAAACCGAGACACTTATGAGTTACACATATTCTGCATGAAACCTCTTTGTGCCCAGCTAATGATGCCTGAACAGAGCAATCTTAAATTAATTTAACAGCAGTGTCCACAGACAGAGATCTTGCAGGTCTTAACTGGGGGTGGCTAATTCCAAAGCACTGCATCTTTCAATTGGCTCTGTCTTTGTCTTCATAAACCTAAATATTTTAAAACAAAGATAAACTGAACTACATATAAAATATTCACAATATAATCCACACAATTTATTTTAGAAACATAGGCCCTAATAATGGCAAAATAACTGTGATAAATATTAATCATGCTGTTCAATGAACTCTTGGTAAAAGAAAAGCCTGTTATAAATATTAAACATTAGACAAAATAGATTTTAATTCTTTTAAAGGAAGAGATAAATTTGGCTGTATGAGGAAGTAAATAGTAAAAATGTACACAAACAATACTGCATGGGTTTTGAAATGAATAGCTGACTTTAGATCCTTATCTACAGTTACTATTAATGCAGGCTGCTTTTTAGGTCTCAGAATTAAATTCTACTCATTTTTCATTTTTCTTTTAATCATGAAGTGTCAGGGAAGCTCCTAAGCACTAAGTCAGTGCCTTTCTTCTGCAAGGGCAGCTTCTCTTACTTTTATTAGAGGTGATGGAAGGTTTTGGCCATTTTGATAAAGGGCATTTGTAAAAGCAGCTGACAGTTTTCGTAACCTCACTGCCTTTAGAACAATAGACATTTTGAGAAGAGTGTCCTTGAGGGAGTTAATTTTCTTACTCCCCTGCTGTTAAAGAAAACAGAATACTTGTAAAGATACTTGCAGAGCTCAATACTAGCTGAAGAAATACAGACTGAAAAGTGTTTGTGGTCATACAGAGATCTTTTACTATATTAGAATTCTGGGTATCTGTAAAGGTTAATTGCATTTGAAATACAAATAGTAATTATTTCAAACAGGTGAGGGGTTTTTTTTCCTACTAATATATTTTAAATGTTTTGGTTTTTGTTTTTTTTTTTTTTAAATAATTGGTTTGCTTTAGACACTTCAGGCAATTCTTCCCTAAGACTAAAGGCAGTACTGATAATATTTTGTATTCTTTAACCACTATGCCAAAATTTAGGGACCTCTCATCAGTCTTTAAGGCATCAGCAGTCCTTGAATGCCTTGATTTTTTAAAATCATGCTGTGACATATATATATGCACTTAACAAAACCAGCACATTTACACAAGTTTATTTTGGGACGATCCATGATCTACTGTAGCATGACTCCAGACCCATTTCAAACCCCTTTGTTGTTTAAGACTTTGGGGGAAACACCAACTAGCTGAATACCTTTCTGATGCTTTATTAGTGTTTGGGCAAGTTTGTCTTAACTCTTGAACTGCCAAATGCATGGGTTTTTTTTATTATTTTCATGTTTTCATAGTAAATAACTCATATTCTAGATTGTTGATTAAATTATTCAAATCCAACAACAACACCTTGCTCTGAAAAAATTAGAAGCCTATAATTTTTTTCTGTTTTCTCTGTTCTTCTGTACCTAGTGACAGCTTAGACAATTGCTATGTTAGTCTTGTGCATTTTCATTCCCCTTTAAATAGCTTTTGAAAAGTAATCATGAAAGGATCTTTTTACTGTCAGCTTATGCTAGGGCAAAACTAACTTCCTGAAAAACTACATTGAATATTAAATGATACTCTCATAGAAGGAATTTATGGGCTAAAAATCTTTTTGCAAGCAGCCCATAAAACATGTCACTTCAGTCAGCTGGCTTTGAATTGTCTTACACGGAAGATAATGATCCAAATAGAGCTAGTTTCTGTTACTGGGTATCAAACTGATGCCAGATAGTTCAAGTTGAAAATATAAATTTGCCCTAAATCTCTTATTTTAGGTAAACCTTAAGTATGTAATATAGTATGCTCTCAATTGTTTTATCTAACGAAGAGTGATTTCACTTCAGATATTTGCTCAAGACTTAGTAGAACCACATGAACTTTTCTTTGACCTGAGTATTTGGTTTATAAATCTTCCTAGGTCTAGTTTTCAGCTTGGTCATGTGTTCGGAACTCTGCAAATCTGGTATCTTGCACTACAGTGGCAACTGCCCAAACCCATGATTTATTGAGTCATATCCAAAGTCTAGGAAAGGCTAGCCTTTCTGAGTATCTATTGGTCTATTAGAAAGATGATTCTTTTTTCCATAGGGCATATAAATACCTAAATGTAAGGAATTAAATAACACAGTGCTTTCGCCTTTCTTTTAAAAAAAGGAGATACATATTTAAGGCAAAAGTTCCCTGATAAAACTGAATTTTCTCAGACATTTAAGTTACTGTAGCAATAACTGCTTCTGTCATCCTTTTATTTTTGTTTTCAGATAGTTACAGCTACAGCTTTTGTGCTTACCTGCAAAAATGCTCACATTTTATTTACTCTCAGGCTTATATCTTTGAAAATGGTCCATTGAAAATAGCCAGTGGATGTAACACTATCTTGAATCAAGTCCTTTATTTGAACAAAAATATTCATCCCAACAGCAGGAAATTCAGGGCTTTATTGTTATTCTCAGTGTTATGTAATTTTGGACACTTCTGCCAATGTGTTTTCTGCTATTTTTCTTCACTCCAATGATATATTGTGTTATTTTTCCTTTTTCTCTAGGTAACTATTAGAACTCTCGTAAATTCAGCTCTGTATACTATCATTTTCACTAGAAAAAAAAATTAAAAAAAGAAAAGTAGGAATTTTCCAAAAGTGTGTTATCATTCATGTTACAGATAGTTGAACAATTGAAGCAGACTGCTGATTTTAGAGTATCTGCCTACATGCAACTTCTAAATTATTTTTGATGTTTGCGATGATAGGGGCCCTCACCTAGAATCCCTTATCTAGGTGGCAACTGTAGCTCTGATGATATTGTGGAAAATGTCAAAGTGTATAGAACTGATCTTTTGCGGAGCAATTTTGTTGAGAACTAGTATTTGTTCCTTAATTCCAAATGTTATGGCATGAGAGAACAAATGAAGAATGACTCAGTCCTGGAAGGATGATTTTGTCTGTCAGCTCCCCATGAATATACCTTACATTTGGAACCAAGCACTGCTAGGAAATGTAATGACTTTAAATGAAGAGTGGAAGTAAAGTGGTATGTGTATATGAAAAATAAGAAAAGTTTAGCCATAACATTTGTCGTAGAAAGTGAAACCAGTTTGGTTGGAAGTCAACCTAGAACACAGCTAGAACATGTTAGTAAGCTAAGTCAGAATTCTGGAAGTGCTGGAGGAATATGACCTCAGGACAGAGCATATTTTAAGGTGATGATAAGAACGATGAGGACAAAATAACTCAGGGTTTCTTACTTTATGACTGTGAGTTTGTTCTGTTCCCTAAGTAAAAGGTATTTTATTTTAAACTCATGGTAATCCTGCATGTATTATATATCACAACTGTTATGTATCTTTGAGGAGCTAAATTATAAACACAAAGTACACTTAAAGGCAAGTTTCAAGGTAGGACTCAGCACAGCGTTTAAGAGATCTTCATTGTAGAAGTATTGGCACACAGGTTTGTAGGTCTCCTTTCTTCACTGTATGTCCAAGGAAAGAAATTTCAAGGAAATTTAAAAGAATACAAGTCTAATACTTATATATACTCTGCAATGAGAATAAAAAGCAGAGGTAATAGCTACTTTCTTAAACCAATGATCTGGATTTTCAGATGAAAAAGAGTCAATTCAAAAGGTGCAATCAGTATGCTGAATGTAGTTAGTGAAGGAAAGGCAATTGAATAATACACAACCCAGTAAGATCAGCAATGTATACATTTTCAGCCACAGACTATCACATCTTCTCTTTGATCCACTAAACTCCCATTCTACAGCTTTCACATGTGGCTAGGTATTATCTTTTACTGTTTGGTACTATTTGTCTTTATCACATAGATTTATCTTGCTGAAGTTCTCAAAAGTAAGAAGCAGTGAAGACATATAGTTGTATACCATGCTGTGCAAGAGCCTTCAGAATGCCTAGGTTAAGAATTATGTGATTTGCTTCACATGAATGACCCATCTCCGAGGCAGGGTAAATGAGGTTCCCCTTAATAAATCCCTTGAGATCCCTTGGAATCAGAGTGAAATGACACTGAATGATTGGTGCATATAAATGAGGAAGGGTTATTTTAAAACAATTTAATAAAAGTGTAAAGGAGGTGTGCAGCTGTTTGGGTTCCTTACTACAAAAGTATAAAATTATAAATATAGGGAAAAGAAAGAGAAGAAAAGGGTAGAGTAGATAGTTGAGAGGAAAGATATCACCACCTGTGGATTCAGCGATGAGGCTTGATTGTTGATTTGTTGACTTAAATGTAATTTTGATGTCTGTGATTGAAGTAATGGTTGCAGTCTCAATCTGTGTGTCAGTTTACATACATTCAGGTTGGCATGGGAATGCCCAGATCCTTGCTCAGGTAGGGGATTCTTCATCTGTGGTATAACACCATGGGGCATGCACAGTCTTTTGATGGAGAGTTCCAGAAAAGAATTGAGAGGTGTTTCGGTGTCCTTGGTGGTCCATAGCCCCCTTTAGGGATATGACTGCTGTTTGACACTGCCTCCTGTGTGATAGTGCAGTGTGTCTTATGATGAAAAGGGGGAAGCTGGATTCGAAAAAGCATTACCCCTCCTCCGATATTCTTACCAGCTGTTCCCCTTAGTTGGTTGGAAAAAGCATGTTTAAGACATCACTGTCCCAATTGTCCTGGATGTTATCAACCACAGAGCAACCTAGACAGCAGTTAGGTTGCCACAGAATGGAAATCAGTTATTTTAAGAGTTAGATGGGAGAAAAAATCATGTATGCACACAGGTACATACATGTGTATATGTATCTATGTGTATAACATTGTGCAAGGCATTCAGCAGACTTCAAGAAGCTGAAAGGCTTGAGGAAAATAATTTCTTTGCATATATTCTTAAAAGGGTTATAAAAATAATAGGAAAACTAGGATATTGTCAGTTGCTTTAGTATGGAGTTGCTTTGGTTTGTGCTGGCTGCCTCTGGCTCCCTTTGGTTTGTTTTGGCAGCAGGATATCAAGCGGATGTGGATGCCTCTTGGCTTGATTTCTCTGGCTTAATCTTGAGAGCATGAAAAGACACACAGTTCTGCACAAACTGCTACTCTAGTCTTACATTATGGAGAGACTCTTTTACATAACCTGATGTCAGAGCTGACCTTGCTTTGAGCTGGAGGTTTGACTGCCAACCTTCTGCAGTCCCTTGTAACTCAAATTTTATGATCCTATGATGATACATGATCGTGATCTTAATATTCGCTTTTTGACATGACAGTTCTGTCAAGAAGACTTTATGGGCTACTGAATCTGGCACATTGTGAGTACATACCAAGGATGCAGACACCCTCGAACAAATATGGACAAATACGGCTGTTTCATCTTATCATGTATTATGTAAAGTGTATTTTTTTCATTATTTTTCCAATGGGGAATTTTTCTTAAAATGGATGTTGTAGTTTAGCTCATGGCTAGGACAGATTTAACATTTCAGCATACATTCCTTCACATTATAGTAAGTGTTGTGCTTTTTGTCATGACTGTCATAATTCATCATCACTTGAAGAGGTGTAAGGCAGGACTCTATGTTAATATTATTCTCCTAACCAAAGTCTATAGGGAATGTTATAAAATACGTAGTATGAAAATATCTCTTTTCCTTTGCAAGGTCATTTCTTTTTCCATGCTTTCTCTAGGATAAAATTTAGAATTACAAAACTGTTATTTTTAAACATCGTTTTTCAGTCTGGTAAGATTTTTTCCTAAGGGTACAAGAGTAGGTTTTGGTGACATATGGCAGTAGGGGTTGCTATGGGAATTACTTATTGTTGCTGAACTGTAGGGTGATTACTCAAAGCAAATTCCTGTGAACAGCTTTAATTCATGTGCTTCTTTTTCTTTGAGTTTAATCAGACTTTTTTTTTAATATGTGTGGTAAAACCACATAATCAGAAAAGTACTTTGAAGATAAAAACCTTATCTGTTCACTGAGTAGTTCTGATTGTTTTTCTGTTCATTTACCTTTCGTTCGTGTTCTGAGTTCAGAATTAAAGGAACAAAGGAAGGGAATGCATTAAATACATTATGGTGCTGATAAATGACAACACTACCGCTTCAATGAGCTTTGACAACTTGGAGACGTGTGATCCAGACTAGCACCCAAAAGACACAAAAATACTGTAGGCTCAGAATCATCCTACAGGAAAGTTCTCTTTTTAGTACAGTGTATACTTCTAATCAGTACTTGTGGAGATTGTTGTTTAAAGAAGGTCAATGCAGTAGAATTAAAATTATTTTTATCTCCAAATAGGTAAATTAGGTACTCATTTTGAAAAATTTGCTTTTCTCAAGCGTGAAATTTCTTTTCTTTATGACAGACAACTGGTGGGGGAGGAGACAAAGCTTTAAAAAAGTTCTTTTTATTTTAGTAAAAATTTGCAGATTATTGTCGTGAAAATTTATGTATAGCAATGATATGTATCATTTGCATCATGCACCTGGCTCAGCTACTTGTGACAAAATGATACACAAATCTTCCTGTCTCCAGCATCTTCGGAACAAGAAAAAAGAAAAACTGTATAAAGTACATTGCTTTCGTTATCATAATGTAAACTGTGGACAGCTTCTCTTGTATTATGATTACATTGTCCTCCTCAATGCAGGGTTCTAAAATGGTGTAAATGAGTTGAGGTATGCAAGCCTATTATTCTCACATGAATTTAAACAGATCTGTGGAATGCCATTTCTTGTGTGTGCATAACCAATTTTAAAATTTGATCAAATAGATTGTTCTAGCTTTAGAACTGACACTGATAGCATAAAGAGGAAGGAAGTGAAATTATTATGGAACCTTACAATCAATAAATAATGAATAGTAATTATTTATTGGACAGTAAATCAATGAAAGAAGATTGTGCCCATTTTCATGTTGTCACAAACACAACAGATAACTAGGCATAATCAATTCAAAGCTAATTTCTAGACACACTAAGAAATGATTGATTTTATGAATATTTATACTCTCAATGCATCAAAGTGGTATGAACTCCTGAGCAAGTTAAAATTTTTTAATTGGTCATGCTTATTCTTTTTTCAATCATAGTCCCTGCATGATAAAATCAAATATAAATATTTTTAAAAGAAATTCTACAATGTTTTGTACTTTTTTCTTTTTCAATTGCAAGGCAAATAACAAAAAATATGTTATTAATAAAGGCTCAGCTTCCAGTTAAACCTACGCTTTTGCTCTTGTCCACATATTCTTTTGCAAAGAGAAGTTTCTATCAGTATCAATGTTTGGCACTTTCCTTTAATCAGGTGTTCAACAATTATTTTGGAAAACTTTTATTAATCAGTAAGTAACTGTTTAGATATCAGTAAAAGGAAGTCATAAGATGGTCATGTAAAGAGCACTGAGGAAGTGTACTATATAATCTTTTAAAGTGGTCAGCAATGATCATGTAAATTGTCTTGTCTTTTTTTCCCTATCACATTAAGAGGGACATGAAAAGTCAAATAGAACTTGTTACTTTTAAAAAAAAAGTGAGAAAACAATTTCTATAATTTTCAATTTTTTTCTTTAATTAATAGATATATAGAGGGTGTTACACAGCAAGAAATGTAATTTACATAGCAATACAGGATTGAAAATCACTATACTGTTCTGATCCTGCTGGTTTCTATTGATATCACTGTGTATATTTCACCAGATTACCAACAGCGTGACTTTTTAGATCAAGTCAACAGATTTTCCCGCTGTGCTATAGACAGGACAATGTGGTATGGTGGTCCTGCATTATCACATATCTTCTGATGATTGGACAGAGAATTTAATTTCTGGAAGTATAAAATATGATGTGATGGCACAAATTCATGACTTTTGTTTAAAGGAGTTCAATGGGTCATTTCACTTTTTTTTTAAATGGTCAATATTCACTGCTGAATAGGTGAAGTGTGTGTGTGTGATTATACACTTAGGTCTGCAAGCGAAAAGAATTCATGTACCTGACCCACAAAAGAAGAGAAAGGTCAGCGAGATGGATTGCCAGACCATGCTTTGCCTTAATATGATTGAGAAAATAGAGTGCACTATTTCAAACTGGTTAGAGACATAATATGATTTGTATACCATGCTTATATCACTCTTCGAAATTATTTGAATGTGTTAGGCAGTAGGTCATACCTAAATTGTAATGACTCATTTTGCATTTACATCTATCTAGCTTGCTAGCTAGGAGTCATCACCATTATACTTCAAGGGCTCTCAAACAAAGTGATTAAGAGGAGAACATTTTTATGTGCAAGCAGTGATGTAGCTTTGCAATAAAAAAAAGCAGAGTGAGAATTATCCATAACACATTTTCCACTTGCCATAAGTAAAAGCTCCAATCCATCAAAGACTCATTGCAGACATATACTCGTGACAAGGCAGAATTGTACTACCAGCATCAGGAACTTGCCTGACTGCAGTTTCTTCAGAAACTGATGTCAGAGGGGATATTCCTCCTTGTCAAATTGATACCATTAAATTCTATTCATATTTTGGTTTCGCTGCTCATTTCCCTAGATTTAATTCTACAGTCAAGTCTGGAGATTGCTGGGACTGCTTCACCCTCTAGTGTATGCTAAAAATACACCTTCTCTTAATATGTGCCAGATATACAGCACACTAGTGGTGCGTGATTTCATCAGGATAGTACAAAACAAATAGAATATTTTGTAGCCCTAAAGTGGATGTGATTTGCTGCTCATATCCCTCCTTATTGAGATGGACACACAAAGAGAGAATGTAATCTTCATCTAATAACAAAACCATTCTAGAAATTTCTTACCCTTTAATTCTGTATCTCAAGTTGAAATGGTAACCTAGATCTTCATACTTATTTCTATTAAAACATTAATGACAATTAATTAAAAATATCTCCTCATTCTTTTTTCCAGACAGAAGTGCATGGTCCTTAATTTTAGTATTTTAGTTGCAATGTTGTTTCCCAAAGCACTGTACCCCACAATGGAGGTAGCAGTGAAGAGAAACATGAAGAAACAAAGCAGAGAGCAATGATGGAGGGAATTACTTATAACCTGTTGTTTCATTAATGAAATTATTAATTTATTTTGACTGTAAATTGCCAGGGCATTTTAAACATAGCTTGATCTTAGTCATGGTGGGTACAGCAAAACAAGGTAAAAGGTGATGAAGTCAGACCTAGGACTTACAAGGGTTTTTTGTTAACTGACACACCATTGTCTGCACCCCATGTCACCAAACAACCAACATAGTGTGATATTTTTAAAGGATAAAGAAATGCAAGCAATTTTAGATTCACAGGAATTAATTAAAAAAAAAAAATCCCTTTTCTCTACATGAGGTCCAAAAGACATCAAATATATAGATAAAGTGTTGCCTTTGAGTTTCCACTGATTGATGCCTAATCAGTCATATGAGAAAGTGAGGCTGCACATTTCAGCTGCAGACAGTTCTTCTAGAAGAAAATGTTGCACACAAGTTATTATTATTCTGTATAATGGCATTGCTTCTAAATTTTGCTGTTCAACTCCACAACTACTCAGGACATCACAGAAAAGCTAAACAAGAGAGATTACACTTAATAAAATTTCTGCAGTCTTGACAGTTTCTAAGGGCTAAAGAGGTATTCTTCTTAAATTTCAGGAAACATATTCCTAAAAGCAGTATACAGTGCAAGTTTTAAGACATATCTAGACCATGAAAAGCTTATTCAAGGAATTTCTTACATAAGCTAACTGCACCTATACAATTCAAAAGCAATGTTTACAATATACAATACTGGAACAGTACAGAGTGCCTGAGGCTTCTCTCAGAACACCCACTTGATATAACTTTTGTGTGTCATATTTTTACCTGCAAAAAATGAGAAAATAAACACTTGCCTCCTTTCATAAAGATAATGAGTTATAAATACAAGATTCTTGGAAGCATCTTGTACAGATAGTATTTTCAGGATTCAGATACATGGATTATGACAAAGGAACATGTTGTACCTGTGAGGTCAAGAATTTATTTTTAAGAATTTATCTGCTTTGTTTTCACAGTCAGGTAGTCCTAATCATTTCAATAATGCAAAAAAAAAAAAAAAATCAACTATTAAACTGTTCATATATCAACCCAGAATTCTACGTATTTCTGATTCTCCTCCCCATCCTGCTGGGCACCAAAAGGGGGAAACGAGCAAGTGGCTGTGTGGTGCGTAGTTGTTGGCTGAGGTTAAACCACAATAAGGGAGAAGAGGTACAGACAAATTTTAAATAGTGTCAGAGTTAACATTTTCCCCTAGTCAGTCATAGCCAGACAAAAAATCATAGTAATAGATTAATTTGGGTTGAAAAGGAACTTCAAAGATTATGTAGTTCAACCCCTGCTGATGAACAGGGACATTTTCACATGTTACACAGTTATTAACAAAAGTCCACAGGTTGTATCATCCAGAAGTCAAAGAGTAACATTGACCTTTGGAATATGCATCATCATTCAAATGTGAATTTTAAACAGCGATAGTGCCAGTCATTATCTGACTGGAACTGTATCTCTCTTCCTTGTATCAACAGATTTTTCAGCATTTATTTGTTTGTTTGTTTGTTTGTTTTTCTTTCTAATCTCCTTCAAGGTTAAGCACCATATTACCAAGGAATGATGCAAGAAGGCATAGGAAATGTAAGGCTATTCTTAAAAATATAGCTGCATTCTTAGATGTTTTCACAGCAGTATTTTATAAATTCTTCCTTTCATTACTGTACTATGTGCCTTCAAAAATATAAAACTAAACACTCGACAACCATGTAACAAGAAAATATGTCCAACATAATTTGATAAAATATAGAATTCCAAAAATAAATATTCTATTGATTCAAAGAAACAAGTGACTTACAGGAAACTGTCAGTTATCAAGAAACTGTGACTTCAGTGTGGCATTTTGAGTCCGCAGTCTGTTTTCAATTTCTGGATTCACCCAAGACTTTTATTCTGGTCTGACTTACTAGGTAATATTTGAAAGTATAAACAGGAAAGAAACATCTGACCTTTACTCTGATAGGTTCTTGTGATGGTTTATCCTTGGCTGGCTGACAAACACACACCAAGCTGTTTCTCTCACTCCCCCTCTGTAGGTAAGCACTTAAGCACCACACAATGGCTTGCTCACTTCCTCCCAGTGGGATGGATGAGAGGCCAGGACAGGATACGAAAATGAGATGGAAAGCTCATGGGTTAAGATGGAGACATGGAGCTTACTTAGTAATTATCATCATGGGCAAGACAAACTCAGATTGGGAAACCTTAATATAATTTCTTGCCAAATAAAAATAAAGTAGGCTGGTCAAAACCAGTCAAAACTAAAAACATGTTCTCCCTGACCTTCCCTTCATCCCAGGCTCAACTTAACTGATCCATTCCTGACTCTTCTACCTCCTCCACCACCACCAAGCAGTGCAGGGGGATGGGGGAAACAAGAGTTATAGTCTGTCCACAGTAGTTCCTTCCTGGTAGTCCTTTCTCCTCACACTTTTCCCTTGCTTCACCATGATCCTGTCCAGAGGTTGCAGGGGAATTTCTGCTCCAGGAACTGGAGCATGTCCTCCCCCCCATTGCTATTGACATCTGCATGGCTATTTCTCACATGTATTTCTCATGCCTTTCTCACAGCTGCTGCACAGCATTGTCATCCTTTCTTAAATATGTTATTACAGGGGCACTGCCAACGTCACAGATGGGCTCAATTTTGGGCATCAGTGGGCCCATTTTGGAGTCAACTAAAACTGGCTCTGTTCAACATGGGGACAACTCACATTTTTTCATAGATGCCACACCTGAAGCCTATTCTTACCTTGCCATGTAAACCAAATGCAGTTGTTTTGGCAAGTTCATAATCCAGAGATTTATTTTGAGAAACTCTAAGTCTGAATTTGAATTGTTCTGGTATTTTAATGACAAAACTCTGAATTTCCATGGTGAAAGTGAAGTCTTTCAAAATGGAAAAGCTAACTGCTAAGAGGCAAGTAACTACTGACTGTGAGATTAAGAAGTGGAAGGATAATTATGAGAAAATTACTGAAAGGAGCTAGTAAAAGAGTTGGAAAGACATGAGATTATAGATCAAATAGGTATGAAGATTCCACACTTGCATGTCTTTGCATAACAGTTCATCAGCACTATCATGATGATTGAAGCAAAGGATTAAAATGTGTACAGTACATAATGCTGTGTTATTATCCTTCAAATATTTATATTGTTATTGCAAACTTTGTTGAATTTATAACTAATAACATTAAATATAGGGAAGAGAAGAGATGGGAAGGATTGGGAAGGGTAGAACCCAAAAGCCTGCATGCTGTGTCACGGATATCACAACAGGCTGTCTCAGTGAAATATTCAGTGATTATTCATTAAAGACACTTAGTTTTTCCCATTACTCACTTTTTATATTGAAGCATGTTTTAAGCAAACTTGTAAATTAGGATAGTAGATGTTCTAATTTTCCATTGATAAACACTCTTGACAAATGAACTTAAGACTTTTGATGTCCAGCATTTTCTATGCCAAAGTTCTAGTTCTGTTTATGCTAAACCTCCTCTTCTGACTGTGTGATGGAGGAGGTGGAATATGGCATTTGGTTCCCTCTCATATGTAAATATTAACAGAACTGTCTGCGTATGAAAGAGTTTCCAAGAATCATGATGAACACCCTCTGAGGGTACTTTGCTATTACTAAAATAACTGGGGAGCAATGGTATATTATTCCTTTGCTTGGCTCGAATTACATCTAACCTTTAAGAGGCAGGAATTCCCTCATGACAATATTATTTAATCTGGTGCCTTATATTTCCAAATGAAAAGACTACGCAACATTAAAGTTCTACATAACACTTCTGTATCTCTGCCACAAAGAGAACGTGATGTTTTAGAGGCTTGACATTGCTGGTAAAATCTTTTTGTATCAGAAATTTTGACAGAAAGAACAAAAAGCCGGCCTCTCCCTTTACTCTTTTGTGATTTTCCTTAATGTCTGGCTGACAGTTCATTTTTCTGCTATTTAAAAAAAAAAACAGTAATAAGCATCTGAGAGAGTTGTGTGTTCAGAGACTAACCAGACCACTGGTGGATATGTGGTCATTCAAGCTCCTTTCCATAATGACACAGTTATTCAGTTTCACTGGAAACTATCCTCCATCTAATATCCTCCCCCAAGTAGGAGGGTTTCATTAAAACACAGCTAGATGCGAAACTAAAAGTAAACAATTTACATATTAAACCCACATTTTAAATATAATTCAGATTGCTTTCAAAGCATCCTTCATAGATTAGCAGATTTAATTACTTACAACTGATGATACTGGTAAACATTTTTGGAGACAAAGTGGAAAATGACAACCTTAATCTGTATTTTGGGATGCCTGCTACCAGTGTTCAAGGTAATTACCCTGCCTTAATTCCCAGATTGTGTCATGTAATTCAGTTTACACAGCTGCTGAGGTTCCTGTGAGGTGATATGGTTCAAATAAAAGACCAGACTTATCCCTAATGCAATTCAGCCTGCGATGCTCAAACTCATATGAAATATGTCAAATACTAAATCTATAAACTAATTCTATAATTACCAGCTAATGGGTGTAAATTTTCCCTTACACCAAAAAACATCTTAAAACATATACTACTGCAATTACACTTGCTGCATCTATAACAAATCATTCATTAACAAAGCACATCAACAAACCACAGTCGTGGAAGTCTATTGTCATTGTCTGTGAGTTATCACACATGTATAATAGTGAGTACCAGGCCCTGCAAGTGGAACCAAACAATAATGAGTACAATGGTTTATTTTAACTCAGAGTCAGCACCAAGGTTGACCTACATGCTGCAATAAAAGCACTTCCATAAAGGAAAAAGACAGGTCATTCTCATGGCAAACTCTCTGCTGAGGGGAAGAGAAAGCCCAACATGCAGACTGGAACCACTTCTTAGGGAAGTTTGCTGCCTCCTTGGGGCATTTTATTTGTTAAAAATACAAATTTTGCAATGAACAACCTATCAGCAGCAGGGAGGAAGAGACACCAGTCTTTAATAAGCAATTTGAGTAAAGAATAGCAACAAATCATGGAAAATTCGTTCTCATAATGTTGTACTTCTTCATACACTGACTAGGTAGTGACTAATCTATGTGAGGTATATATACAGCAATATAGTTATTCCTTGCAAAATTTGTATTTTTATTGCATATGCACTCAGTTATAGAGATATTACTTTTATTAAAGCTTTTATTATTGCTGCAAAATTTGTATCTTGTACATAAACAACTACGTTCATAATTCAAAAAAGTCTAGAAATTTCTCCAAGATCTTACCAATTCAGAGCTATATAGTGGCAGTATTTGACTTGCAGCTAGATAATGCTCTGCTTTGGTGAAGAGCCTCTAACAAATAAAGGAACTGAATTTGCTAGTATCACACTTCTAAGGAACAAAAGGAGAGTTAAAAGCTCTTTGAACAAAAAAAAATAATGCTATTGCAAAAAATGAGTGGATATTAACAAACTTTGCATGTCTTTATGCTGATAATTAGAGGAGGTTCCGTTCTTCACCTAACAGCATTGTAGAACAATGGGTCCAAAAGGGCAAAAAAGCGTCTAAGTTTAGCATGGTGGTTTTTAGAGGGAAGGAGATTTCATGTTTTGGAGCCCTCCTAGGGTTTTTTTTCCCCATGTTTCAGTGTGCTTAAATCATGTTTGGTTTTTTTTTTTAATTTAAATCTACTATATAGTTTTGCAGAATCAAAATATATGTAGGGATATTTTACTCATTTAGTTCTGGAGACAACAAGTACATTTCAGTTGTTTAATGAAATGTGTTTTCTTTATACATAAAAGCCAAATATTATTTGAAAAATACAGAATAATATCAAGATTTTTTAAAACGGTCTTCCAAAATAAAAGTCCAATAAGGGTGTGGTGGTTATTAGCATTGTACATCTAAAAGAATCTCTTTTTTTCCAAAATATAATATAGAAAATGAATATCAAATTCTTTTCAATGAGATTCTATTAAGAGAGATCTTAGATTTCAATTTTTTTTATTTAAAATGGAAGATGATATTTGCATAATTCTCAAAATTAAGCAAGAGTTTCTATTGAAAATATCTAGAGTCCTTCAGGAAATTTTGTTGAAAAAATATCATTACCAAACACAAATGTTAATTTCTCATTTGAAAATAATTGTTTTCCAACAAAATTACCTTGACAAATGAGGTTTACTCACTTTTGACCCTACAATATAAAACTTTACAGTATAATTTTTCACTTAAACTTCTTTCTTCATATTCAATGTAAAAAAGCAATCACTTCTTCAGAAAGATTCATCCTGTCTTAAACTAAATGCCAATACGCATCACATCTGAAACTATCTCTCTCCATTGGCTGTGAAGTGGTCCTAGCACGATTAACTCAGAGATAAATGTCTAAATGAAGGATGTCTAAAATGTCTCCATTTTATGAATTGATTTGAATGAGTATGAATTAATTAAATTTATGTGCTCATCTCTAACAAATAAATTTTGATGACCCTTTTCTGGTTTTGTCCAGCTAAAATTCTCAGCCTGTTAGGTAATCCTTACTCCTCAAATCCATTCAAAACACTAGGTTTCCAGAGTTTTCTGCTTTGTTTCAGTCACTTTTTAGCATTCACCTAGTCCCTTTTACCCCTTCTATCAAACATGACCAGTTTCTTTCAAATATGTAGTCTATTCACATTCTACCCAACCTCTTTATTTCATGTGAGTAGGTTAGCTACTAAATCTGACCAGGAAATGCTACAATACCCTATATTTGATTTATACAAATTGTTCTTATCTCCAACATTGCTTAACATTCCCAAGAGGCTAAAATCTTCCAATAAAAATAATAATCTAATATCACCTTCTTTTACTTAAAATGTTTCTTCAAAATTTTTTAGCTAATTTAGGCAGACCACCCAAAACCCAAGAAGTTAGGAACTATTTGGCTACAGATGTAGTGATACTAGAGTCTGTCACAAGTTATTGTGTCTTTGTACTCCTTTATCTGCTTCTACTAGTTTTTTATTGCTGTAAACTGAAAACAAAAACCCAAAAACAAAAATAAAAACTTATTTCTGCTAAATATTTATATGGCAGTATGGAAAAGAATTAAGCTCCTGTGTACAAACACTACTACTACTACTACTACTACTACTACTACTACTACTACTACTACTACTACTACTACTACTACTAGAAATCATTGATAATTAAGAAACTAATTCATTTCAGTGACAGAGGATCTTGCTTCTACACTGCAAATGTGGAACAACAAAAACTTAGGTATTGAGTCTGAGACTGAAATCAATGGGACCTGAAGGGCATCAATCCCTTTGCTTTCAACATCTGTAAGTCCTGAAGACTAAACTAGTAACTTTTCAAAGGATTTTTATTTTGTCCCAAATAAATTTTCCTTTGCTTAGATGTCTGCTTGTCTGCTAACTACAGAATGTTAGTTTTAATTAATGCCATTTCTCAGAATGAATTATATGAAGATGTTTTTAATTACCTTTGAAAAAAGTCTTTACAGACATTGGTATTCAATGTAGGTTAGTAATCCAAAATCAATTGTGGCACAATCAACATATTTAACAATGAAACCTTTGTCTGGCAGTGGATTTGGGCTATGAAAAAAGCAGGATTATTCATAAGAATGACAATTTTTTATGTGAACATCAATGGCAGTACTAAACCAAGGTTTTGTACTCTTGGAAAGAATTTCAAAGCTTTAAAAATAATTCTCTCTTACAGTCTTCTGCAACTTCCTGCTACAAAGACATAGCATGATACAAGCAATACCTAACCATACCCCTGAGTTTCCTGTGTATAGATAGATTCCCCCCCCTTTCAGAAATTGTGGCAAATCAGTACTTATTCCAAGGTACTCTGCAAAGATTTCCTTCCTGTTGTGACTTCAGGGGAATTTTGAAAATTATGGACAGTCAGGAATGAAATTAAGACATGATTTACAGTTTTATCATACCACAAGTTCCTCTTTTTGACTCAAATATTTATCATTTATGGCAATTATAAATTTTCTTTTTGTAGATAGAAGACAGGGACAGGGCAAGTTACTGCTGATGACTATGAAGATGTATTCAACCAGATACAATCTGCAATGAATAGCTGCAGAAAGAAAGAAAAAAGAAAGAAAGAAAGAAAGAAAGAAAGAAAGAAAGAAAGAAAGAAAGAAAGAAAGAAAGAAAAAAAAATTTCTGCCAATTTAGTCCAACCAGCTCCCTAACATGGAACATGATAACTTTAATAATAGTAAAATTCTTATCTAATAACTAAGTCAGGCCTGAAATTTTCTCTAGGAAATATTTTATGATAGAAAGTAAGTATGAAGTTAAATGTAGGAAAGTCACAAATTATGAATACTTCTATTTTCAAAAGTAAATATCAGATAAAAATCTGCTTATATTTAAAAATTATAGCAGTTTGTCCCAAACCCAAAATATCTAAACATGTGCTTGCTATCTTTCAGGAAAGCTGAAATTACAAGATGATTTTTAGCAACTAGCTCCTGTGGCCTGGACAATTTGCTACGTGGAAGCACCCCTATAATGCATTTTAGGTTTAACACGTCTGCACAGAAAGGCAGAAGATGATGCATATTCTCAACACTGTAGTTCATCCAGAAGGCTCAATCAGCACAGGATGAAAATACAGAAATTCAAATTAGAACTTCAAATCAGAAGTTTGATTAGATGTGGTAAAGGCTTTTGATAATTTTAAATATTGTAAGTAAATAAATATTTATTTCCATAATTAAAGATTTTCAAAAACAGCAACAAAGATTTTTCTATTGTAAGAATTAATATAATTCAATGCTGGCAAGTTATGTCTGATGAACTAGTAAGTCTAAAATACTTTTTAAAAATTGATGATAGCTATAAAAATGCCTATTATGCTGCATCAGAAAAGAATAAATCTATTGAGATAACTTAGAAATACATATACATATGTTTAGTTTCTTTTAGGTCAATTGCACAAAACAGAAATACATAACACATTCCTGAAATATATTTGATATGTGCAGTGATATTATACCGTGTATCAGGGAAAGGTTAAAGAGGAGAAATACTTTCTGAGAAAGAGACTGCTTTGCTGGTTCATGTCAAGCATTCTGCCATTCAATGTATTATGCTACACATATCTTCCCTGTGCTGCAGAAGACTGTGTTACAGCTGTGCAGATAAAGGGTTTTCAGTGGGATTCTGCAGAGAGTGATCACTGATTCATGTTGTTCTTCTGTGCTTAATATTCCTTGCACAAATTTTACAAATATGTGGTACCCAACTGTTTACCAATATGCATACTACAAAATATAGGAAATAGAAAACTTCGTTACTTAGTCTGCAGCACTCTATCGCATTGTCCTTTTTTCCTCTGTGTCTTCCCCTTCTTCCCTCTCTTACTTTCTTCATGTATATGTGACTACTTTCCTAGCAGAAAACTTACTTAGGTATGGCAATGTTCATAAAAGCAGCATGTGTTGCCTTGATGACAAAAAGCTTTGGCACATCTTGAGGATAGTGACAACTCCATTTCCTTTTACATCAAGTGAATGCCAATGAGAAGAACATACATATTTCTTACATCTTTCGTCATTGATGACTAAATCTTTGGCCATATAAATATACATGGTAGTGGTAAGAATATAAAGAAATACATCAAGATTGGAATACATCAAATATTTTTCAAGAACTCTCAGTTCTGCTTCCTAACACATGAATTGGCTCACAGTTCCAGGAAATTTTAAGGCATGTAAAGATACCTTTTTGCTTCGGTCATACACTTACATTTGCATAGATGAAACTGGACCAGAAATGTTTCCATCTTGAAAAGATATAATATCACCAGGCAATTAGACTAATTCTAAAAAAAATGAGAGATCTCAGACGAACCAAGATTTCTTTTTTAAGAGAAGTTTTGATTAAGTAATGTCAAAATATTTATCATCAATGTGATCAACAGATATTTATAGCAGAAAACTGCATTTAAAATATACAGTGATTAAACCTAATAGAGTTGTACTAAATATTACAAAGCATTTAAGTCAAAAGAAGTTAAAGGTAAAAACAAAGAAATATTATTTATTTACAGTTTACGAGGACTGAAATTAAGTAAGAAAACCAACGTTGTTTAACAGGTGCCTGTCAGAGATTTGTTTTAAATGAAATTATGCTTAATGAAGAAAAATCGTTCAACTTTTTCCTATCAGTTTTGAATGCAACGTTTTGGCTATTTTGCTGAATGCACCAGGGCACAGAAAACATCTAAAGCTTCTGAATAACATCACAATTTCAATATACAAAAATCAAATGTGAGAGAATAGCTCCATGAGGAAATTATTCTGAATGTGCTCCTGCCCTGGGGAGATACAGTTGTTATATGCAACAAACAATGTCAAAAGGAAGAAGAGAAGAAAAAGAAAGTAGAAGATGACATTTGCCCGAAGGGTTACCTGAAGCAGACAGATGCAAGAACCACACTCACGGGACTCCTTCTTTGCTCTGAGTGAATCACTTACAGACATTGAAGACAATTATAGCTCACAAAGAAGAATATTTTGCTTTCTTATAAGAATAAAGAAGTAGAGGAAGGAAGAGAAAGTGAACTTTCTAATGTTTGTTTTTAAAACTGTCTATCTATCAGATGTATAGGCCAGTTTTAACAATAAAAGATGTCAAAAGTATCTCTCTTCTATTTGCGGCTTCTTGATATAAAGACCAATTTCTCATGCTAGGGGAAGATGAGGAGAAAAGCATACTGGGCTTACCTTTAACCGCAGCAATACTCAATTACCTGCTCTCTAAAGGCCATTAATGATTAGATCTTCCTCTAACACTTTTCATTAAAAAAACAATGGGAAACTTAGTGTGGATATTCACTAAGTTTTGCCAGATTTTTTTATTGTTGGAACTATTTCCTCAAGTTGGATTTTTTTTATTTCTCATCATGTAGCTATGAAACCATAAACAAGAAACTGGACACAGCTCAAGGTCCATCTCTTAAAGGAAGCTGCATGCATAGTTCAGCTGTCTGATTTATTTTGTTACATTTCTTGATATTTATTTTTTAAAATAGACATTTATTTGGCCTTGAAATAAGTATATTAAACCATTGTATTTGCTTCCGTATTTTTAATTGAGATCCTCTCCAGCTACTAGGATAATGGTTAGGTTGACCTTTTTTTTTTTCTGTAGGAAAGAATTACCAAAATTGACAAAACAAACCACATTTTTGATAAACTAATCATTAAAAGTTATTGGTTTTACTAATATTTGGCTTTGCTAACAAAATATTTATGATGCTATATCCTATTACAGCTAAGGAAGCTTTAAGATTTTACTACCACTAACACTTTTTATGCAATCCCATTTATTACTATATCAAGGAATATTTTTTATCTTGTATCAGAGTTGCCTGGATCCACTTGATTAGCTATTTTAGTAAGCAAAATCTAGAAGGTAAAGATCTCTCAGATTACATAAAGATTGTGCTTATTAAATTAGTATCTTTGGTTTTCTCTCTTTTACTATAGCACATGCTTTTGAAAGTAGCTGATATATTCATTTTAACATTAGTGCCTAGAGTAAGAAATGAAAATTATGGAAATTATATTCCAGCACACTTCCCCCTAGAAAGAAGGTCTCTTTTGTAAAAATGGCCATAATATATAAAGCAGAGTTTATATTTTTATTGTCTGTGCGTATTCACTTTGTATTCTCTGAAGAAACATGATTACACACTTCCCCTTTACTTCATAAAGCATTTACAATGTTTCATTTTGTCTCCCGTTGTTAAATGGAAGTAGGAATCGCAATTCTGCTAACATGCTACTGCTGCTATAGAGTCACATAGTGTTTTATGTGACTACTTGCTAAAGCTCAATATATGAGATATCAACCCCATCACTTGGCACAAATTGCTAGACTAGTCATGTGGTTTCATGGTAGGCAATATTTGTATTGCAGCAAGTCTGAATTTTATATGCTTAGAATTGGGTATGCCTTTTATGTAGCATCTTCATGTATTTTTGAATCAAGGTTTTTTTAAAAATTAGAAATCTATATGAATAGTTATGTTCTATCTTATGTTTCATCTTGCCTGCCTGCATGTGGTTCTTAGGATAAACAGGTACTCCATTTGTACTCTGTGAAGACATTTTATTCCTAAGCAGACTTTTGATTTATCGCTAAATCAGATGTTTGTTGTAGTATAATGACTTCAAAGACATGCATATTATGTATATTTATAATATCAAATTAAAATATATGTTTACTATATTGGTAGGAATTATCTATTTTATTTTATTTTTTTAATTCCTTAAAATGTATTAAATACTAGTCTTTTATAAGGGTTGCAGGAAATTATATCTTACATCATTAAAAAAAGATTATTATTTTTTACACATTCCCTTGGCAGTTTCCTATTTTTTTTATTTTTTTTTATTTTTTTTTGCAATGCTTTTTTAGGCCAGGTTTTCTTTTCTTCACAATATTTGCTAAGGAGTCATTTGTGGTTTCACAACAAGGACACTGGTTTCAACTTTCAGCTTTAAACGTTCTCTTCTGATCTATGGTTGCCCTCCTCAAGGGTTTGATAAGCATTGCTGCTCCAGCCCCAATCCCTTTCCTCATAGCCCTGCTCTAGCCCGTCCTCTACACTCAAAGCTGCAGGCAGAATAGCACTTGAAAAGAGCTGTATAATGTTACTACATTTATTTCTAAATCTTACAAAAGACATTCTGAAGTCCAGGGTATCTTTGGCCCTGAGCAACCTTCTAACACATAGTGGGGAGGATAGGAGAACAAAGGTATGTGGCAGGCATCACTCATTTATTGCTTAGGTCATAAAAATGTGGATTTAATGATTAGTGGAATGACAACTTACCTGGACTATTGAGGCACATTCAGACAATCAGAAAGGAAAGTCAATTGTAACTCTAATTATAATCGATCATTGCTATAGTAGATTAACTGACAATAAGACAAAATCCAGCTTTAAAACTGTGTTCCAATAAGCATCCGAACGCCAGGAAAAAAGCTGGGCCATTTACTCTGCTGGATCGACTTTATTCGTTCACATAAAAAAGGTGACTCATTTTGAGTGATATATTACAAGACAGTAAAAAAACACCATTTCTTGTTGAGATGACATATTTGATCTTAAATATGATTCAGCTGCCTAAAAAATACCGATTGTCATTTGCTCTGTCCCTCAGTCTCTAACTCATCCTGATGACATAAGGTTGAAAAGAGATGTGTGCCCTTCTGGACTAGGAACTCAGAGCCAGGAGGGATACTCCAGGGCATCTCAGCTATCCCTACCTGCCTATCAAATCAGACTGAACTGTGCTGGTAGAGCTCTCCTTTGCCCATCAACATTTCAGCATGAATACTTAACTTATTTTAATATTTGGTAGTTTCAAACACCTAGGTAAAATCCTGATATTGTTAAATTACTGAGAAATTTGCAATTTTAATGACTGATGTAAAATCCACTGTTCTGAATAACTGGTTCAGAAATACTAGCTATTTGTGAAAGATTAACAAAGTAGCTATGGTGCAGCAATATGAATACAAAAGAAATAACTCGTAACTTTATGTGTAAAAGGAGGAGCTTTGTGCTTACCTTTATTACTCAGAAATAAGAACTTGAACAATGGTAGATCATTTAGGAAGATGTCAAGTCACTGTTTATCAGCAATCAAAAAAGCAAAGCATATATTGAGGTAGTAACAGAAACAAGTGAATCAGGTAGAGAACAAAACAGACAACATTGTTATTCTGCTGTAGAAAAACATCATTTTCCCACCTTTAAATATGTTGTACAGTAAGTTGAAACAAAAAAATTTTGTAAAAAACTTAGCGGCATATAATGGATTTACATTAAGGAATGACTAAGTAACCTGTGACTGTTTGGTCTAGAAAAAGCCTAAGTGAAAGTAAATGAGACAAAGAACAACAAAAAACATCAGGAGTGTTGTGGAGAGATGACAGAGATAACTGCTGTCTTTTACAATACAACATTGTATCCTTCACCTCTCCCCCTCCTGGTTACTATTGCTGCAGAACAGTGCTAGGATGGGTGGACCCTAATACAACTCAAAAGAGATCCTGGGGTTTTTTTATACCTTAGTGCCTTGCTTTGTTCTTGTATTCTTTCTTTACAAGTCTTGATTAAAATGTAATTATTTTCAAGCTAATATGGAAAAATCAAAGGTCATGTGCCTGCCTAAAGCTTCTTGAGGTGTTATATTCCTGGTATTTCAGGACAAAGCAAAATGTCCCAATATCCACCTACCTTCTTCCCAATATCCACCTACTTTATTCCTGATTTCTGCTCCTTTTTCTTTTAACGTCTCTCTCACGGAGTCATAGAATAACAGAATAGTTTGGGTTGAAAGAGATCCTAAAGCTCATCTCACTCCAATCCCACTGTCACACTCAGGGACACTTTCCACTAGATAAGGTGATTCAGAGATCCATACAGCTTGGCCTTGAACACTCCAGGGATGGGGCATCCAGAATTTCTCAGAGAAACCTTTTCCAGTGCCTCATCACCCTCACAGTAAAGAATTTCTTCCTATTATCTAATATAAACCTATTGTCTTTCAGTTTAAAGCTGTCTCCTTTTATCCTAGCATAGCCTTGTGCAATGTCCCTTTTCATCTTTCTCGTAGGTCCCTTTTAAGTACTGGAAGGCTGCTATAAGGTCTCCCTGCAGCCTTCTCTTCTTTGGGCTTAATAACTCCAGCTCTCTAAGCCTGTTGAAGAAAGAAAAGCATGAGAGGCAAAAGCTAAGTTCTGTTTTTCAGGGTATTGACAGTTTTTCAGACAGAAACATTCAATGACAAAACAGGAAGAAGTGTATTTCCAATAACATCCTGGTACAGTTTCTTTCAAGAAAATAATTATTTGCGTTGGAGTCCTTATTTAGCTGTTAGTGGAATTTGGATTTGTTTTCAATTTATTTTTCTGTAAATTTTACTTTGAGGCTGAAAAAGTAAAACTGTATTTTAGATTTTTAGGTACTTTTTTTTCCCCAAGTAATATTTCATTTGTAGATCAGTTTATTTGTCTTTCAGAAGAGCTATTTTACTGATTGCATTTGAGAAGTCCTGAGATTTCAACATAGAAAATACTCTAAAGCAAGCCTTGTCATTTTTCTAATCTGGCAAAGAATTAAATAGAAATTTTCAGTTTGAAAAATTCTAGTAAAGAATACTTTCTGTATTAATATATCGCGTATAACAATGGATTGTTTTGTCTTCCGTGCTTTCTTGTGTTACTGAAAATAATTGACATAAAAGGAAGTGCTTTAACTTAAGAAGATAGTGCGATGTTGTGACATTAATAATTATTAAAAACGCTGAACAGTTACATTGGTTTTAGTTTTTCTCATGGAGATCGGCAAAATAAATCTTCTACAAGTATAAACTTAGCCATCGTGGCATGGCATGCCCATGATTTTGTAAGAGCTATTACAGGAATAGGACAGTAATTACATAGAAGTTTTATTATCTCTATCATCATTATTGTTGTACAGCTTTTTTATACCCTGTGCAATTTTTAAAATTTGAATTATTTCTGTTAATATTATTGAATAAACAGAGAAAACACACCAAAAAAAAAAAAAACCACCAAAATGAAGAAAAAACACCTGCATTATGTGTTTTTGAAGTTGTACATCAAATTAAGTAATACCTTCTTTGTAACAGATAATTTCTCAGAGATAAATGATTTGTACTTTTAATGATAGACAAAATACTTTTTCTACTGTTTATAGATATGTCTTACTGGCTATGTAAATCAAAATTGCTGCCAAGAAGAGCTAGCAATCCAAATGACAGACAAAACATGGAAGAAAAAATGCAGTCAGAAAGGATATTTTGCAGTTATGTATTTGCAGAAATAATATTGATGCCATATAGAAGAATAGTTTTTAAGGAAGAAAAAAGCAAGCATACAAATTTTGTAAGATGACACACAGACTACCTCTACAGATGAAAGGAAATACATCAAACATTTAGAGCCAAGAATTTAACCAATTAGTGTTTTGACAGTTGAATTGTCCAAGCTCTCCAAGTAAAAAGAGAAGTCTCATTTATACTACTGTTAAAATTAGTAAAAAGAAAAAGCCTTCAACCTGCTACCATGTGTCAGTGACTGAAACTGGGACTTCGCCGGGTCCGATGAGAACTGTCCAGCCCTCATGTCCTCTGTGGCTCACCTGCAGCTCTAGTCCCTGATGCAGGGCACCATTCGTAGCGACTGGGACACGGACCCAAGACCGGCAGGGAATCTGAATTGTTTATTCAAAGAAATGAGCTGGTTTTACACACTTCTTCAAGGCACAGCATTTCCTTACATGGCAATACTCACTACGTGACCTATCCCAAGCTGCCACATCAGCAACACATTTCTGAATGTCCTTCTATGGGGTGATCAGGCGCTGTTCACCCGTCTGTCAGCTTCCGGCAGCTCCTCTCTGTAGGGCTCTGCCGTGTGACACCTCCTCCCCCCAGGGTCCGGCAGAGACAAGCCTCTCTGTGCTGCCATGTGCTCCTTTGTGCTGCCATGTGCTCCTTTGTCCCACAGCCTCTAACTCAACTCCATCCCATCTCTTCCCACAACTATGTACCCTTTTTGTTCCCTTTAATGCTTATATTGCCAGTATGTTTTTGAGCCTCAAAGTCAACCCCTCTTTAAGAAGAAAGGAGGAGATTGTAATGATGAATTATGTCCAAAGGTTTTAATTTTGGGAATGTGATATTCCTGGGATGTAATTTCTTCTTACTTGACCTTGGGTCTGTTTTCCATATGACAGTGTCTCCTTCCCTACACTGCCAGCTGCAGGTTGACAGTGGCCTCCAAACTGTTGGCACCCTCTGTCACATCCTCAGAGCTCAAGGATAATCTGGGGAAGCAGCAGTCACCAGGCTCCAGCGCAGGAGGTAAACTAGATAAACCCAGACTGGGTCAAGGTGAGGCTGAGATTCTGCACTACTGGGTCAGCACAGAGCCTTCACTCATTTTATAGGAGAAGTGACAGTCATCTTTAGCAGGCTGTAGTAAGTGCATTATTGTAGTGCAACACTCCGTGCATTACTATGGAAAGATTGAATCATGGAAAAATATTTTTAATCATGACAAGAATTCAAAACTTGCAAACACTAATGAAAAATTCTATGTTTGTAAATATGCTAGGAATGATGACTAAAAATTTTTAAAGAAAGATGAAAGTAAATCATAAGTCTGTCAGAAAACAATTTCTGAGACAAAGAAGAAAAATCTCTTGAAAATCCCCTGCTTTGGGCTTTCAAAACTAAATGTGAAAAATACTACCTTAATATTAAATACAAAATACTCAAGTATCTGTGATTATACATGAACACGTGTCCTTGTAGGCGTACATGTGAGTATTCCAAAAAAAAAAAAGACACTATTTTTCATTAACAAAGAGATAAATTAGACAACCTAAAAGAACCTTGTTAATCTCTGGCTTTGGTGGTTTTCTTCTTGTCTGCATTTTAATGAATTCTTATTTATCACCTCAGCATTAATTTATAAGTTGTTAAATAATTACAATGCAATTGATGAAGTAAACAGAGGATTGAATTAGAAAAAGCATTATTGAATTGTTAAGAAAGGTCTTTTCTAAATGTATGGCTGTATAACAAGTAGCATAATCTCATTTCTATCTTTATAATTTTCCATCTCTTATATCCATCTTTCTTGCTATCCTATTATTCTTTCTTTCTTTCTATCTTATTTAACCCTATTGTAAGTTTGGCTCAAATCACTTGACTGAACACATGTAGTGCCATCTAAGATCCTAAAGGATATTTTATTTGATTTCCAGCTGCCGCCAGACCACTATCTCCATTGAGACCACAGCATCTGCCAGTCATATGTAAATGTCTTGCACACCTTAAGATAGCTCAAATGACATTAAACACTTACATTAACGTGACTGAATAAACCACTTTATTCCTTGTTAGAAAGTGCATATCTAATATAATGTAACTTTCATAGCAATGAAGTATTTTTGTGCCATTTGTGGCTTTTCTCTTATACTGTAAGTACCATGAATCTCCTCTAAAGGAACTTCTGTTTGTCTCCTGACTACAGAGACAAAATGTTTTGATGAGATATGTAGCTTTTAGGTAGTTAAATTGAATCTGCTAGAATTACGTATAAAACTTTGTAAAGTATTTGAAACAGCAGGTGAATGCAAAGGTGCAACACTGCGCTAAAACCAAGATATATGTTGTTCTTTTTTTGTCTGATATTTATGTGCCAAATTTACATGAGGAGAGATATATTCAAGTGCTAGATTTATTCTCCTACTCCATATCTCAGGAATTGTGTGGCTATAAACCTACCAAGCAATAGTACAATATCTATGGTTTTTGAAATTTCAGGCTGTGAGTGGATAGGCCTGACTTGTAAGAACATAGGCTCATATTCACAAAATAAATTCTGAAATTTCACAGACTTCACTAATTGGGCAGATGAGCCTCTGCAGAGAAGAAATAAGGAGAGAAAATTCCACTATTACTTTTTAAGAATTAAATTAGGAAGGAAAAGAAAAAAAGAATCCATGTAGAAATAAGGGTAAGATAGAACAGAAGTTTATTGTTTCAAAGGCTCCGGTGAGTGAGAGACACTTACTGAAAATTACATTTTAAATACACTGGAAATTTGCATCTTACTTACAAACAAAAACTTTCTAAAAATATCTTTTAACAGGAAAATATTATGAAGCTGAGAATTATTAAGGAAGTAACAAAAGACAGGAGCTTGAAGCCTTTCTTCCTCTGCAGATTGCAAATATTGAGTTCTCATGCAGATATAATGAGAGAATTGTAAACCAGGCAAATCTTAATCCATGAAAATCATCCACTCTTTGACTTAGGTATTCTAAGAAGAAATTGGAAAAAAGTTTTGGTTAAAAGTGAATTCCACGGAATCCAAATGAAATTTAGATGAAATAGATATATTACTCTGGTGTCCTCACTAAGCAAACATTGATTTGTCATGAAATGTCTGTGGTATTCCATAAAATTTCACTCTATTGGGATTTTGTTTTGCTACAGATAACAAGGCAGTGTATTCACTACTTATACTTGAATGGGTCTTTTCATTATCAGTGTCCAGCTAAAATGATTATTTTTTTTTCACTAGTGGCTATGTATAATAATTTTCCCGAGTATCAGTTGCCAGCTACTGAATTTTTAGAACAGTATACTATTGGTTTTATCAAAATGATTCAAATATTATTTTTCTCTTTACATGTTTAAATATTAGATTAAAACCTAATGAATACTTGTATCTATCCTACTGCAACCTGAATGTAAAGCTAAATAAATTGGCTTTTAGTATCTTGCTTAAAAAATATGCCATATCACGCCTAGGGCATATATTTAGATTTGTCTATAATGTGTTTATGGGAAAATAATTTCTTATTTTTTTAAACTTTATATAAAGGTCATGTGCCCTTAAGAGACATGGGAAGATACCATCACAAAATGTAACCTGCTGATTTTAACTGAAGAAACTCGGATTGATCTTCTTTCCAGTTCTTTAAAGGTTGGTAAAATGGGACACAAAAGTGGAAAATATGAATCTTCATTCTCCTACGCAGCTCAGTAATCTATAATGAAAACAGCCATGTCTACTAGCTCTTTTTTTTAAGCAACTCCATAGTTTTGACCTGGTTTGGGATCCTTGAATACAATTTACCAGTGATAAAGGAGAATTGAACTATAACAAGATTTATATCAATCTATAGTTTCTATATAGTATGTTTTTGTAGACATAATCTCTAGCTTCAGTAATCAGGGACAGATTCTCCCACTCAACAAAACCAAATATGTTCAAGAGAATCTCAAAACCTTCAAAAGAAGGTTACCTTTTAATCTCAAAGAAAGAAAACCATAGGAGTCTAAGAAAGAGCTATGGTTTGGTTTTTTTTTCATGGCCTGACCATGAAATAAGCTATCAATTTCTGGAGCTAAAGTTAATTGCCAGTGGACTTTAATACATCAGTGAGGGTGTAGCTATTCCTGTAGATAACACAAAATAATTGAACTCTGGACCTTCAGATCAGTATAGCGTTCTTTAGACTTTTTCTTATGTATGTAAGATGAGTCTTGATGTACAGCGTTGTTCATAGGTGAAACCTCTAGATAATGGGAAAGTATCAACTGTAACCAACTAAGAAACACCAACAAAGATGAGATTATTATTACCAATCACATCATTATTATCTTGACATTGAAGAGATCTACAATTAATAAAGAATCACATTTTTACATCACATTCCATTAGATGCATCTACAACATACATCCCACACTTATACTGACTTTGACTTTTACTAGATAGCTGTAAAAATGGTTTTCATAAAGAGCTGGAAAATTAGTTCAGCCTCATCAATTTCAAAAAAGGTCAAAGAATTATTTTATATTATTTGTTCAGATGATTTCTGGTCTGTGAAGGAATGTTAGCTGAAACTCGAATTGCATCTGAATATCTGATTTCTTTTGATTTGTATTCATATTTTCACATGAATATGCCTTTCAAGTATTCTCAATGCTCCTCTTGCTAATCCTTAGTAAATTAATATGGAGTTAGTTACTATCCTTTATCTCCAAACTGAATTAGCAGAATTAACATTTACAGCCACCATTAAATTTGATTATAAATAAGCAAACTTTACAGATAGTAATTTCAAATCAAACTTTGTCTTATTTAGCATTTACTAATTGTCACTTTATAAAACCAGTATTTGTAAAATAAATAGTTCTGCTCAATTTAAATTAATTAATTGTGCACTGCATAATTATTCCTTTCTCCCTTGAAAGAAGCAACAGGTGGAAAGTAGGAGTCAAGTCTTTCTATGTTAAGAGGGGAATCAAGAATGAAGCTACCTCATAGCAATGACTTAAACCATTCACAGATTTTTAGAAATATTTATATTTTAAAAAAAGCATTTATTTTATTACCATTTTGTTTGACCCATAGCAATTTTCTTCATGAAGATACAATTAATATTTTGAATCTATACTTAAAAAGATCTTCCAGCAACCAAAAAGTGCCATTTGAAGTTGTTGGTTTTCAGCTTTCTGGTCACCATGCATATGCATTTAAATAATTTTTACATTAATTACAAAATATAATCTGATGAAAAATTAGTCAGTTAATTATTTACAGATATAAATATGTAAAATTGTGAGTAACTTGAAAGTGCATTATGAAGATGTTTTTCCTATGAAGGACAGTGAATCCCCCTGATGCATATTTCAGTGATGTCTTCTTTTGAAAAGTGTGTCAATTATGAGAATTATATAATTTAAGTGCAAATCTGCTTAACTAGCCTAGCTCTTGAAATATATATTATTTTCACAGATGTAAAGGAAAGATACATCACATTCAATAGTTCTATGTACCAATAGAGCCTGTTTGTTTTTCCTCTCTATATGAAACAGATTGTGATGGAATTGTAGCATCTCAGAAAATTTAGATAAAGATTCAGCAGGTGATAAATAAAATAACTTGTTCTTTCCTGATTTGCCAAAACTTGTTACAAGTCTCTAAAGGAAAAAAAAAAAGGCTTATCTGTATATGAAGAAAATTATAATTGTTTTCCATTGAAACAGAAATAGTCGTTCCTAGAGTTACATACCTGTCTTCTATGTATGGAGAAGAGGGATGGAGGTCACAAAGGAATACCTGTCAAAAGACATGTGTTCAATAGATTTGTGGGTATTTTCTCTATCCAGACAAGTCATAACTCCAAAAACAGATATTAAGGACAGAGAAATGGTTGGGTGGAAGTATCAATGGGCAAGAGAAAAAAAAGTCAAAGTCCCTTCAGAGATACTTACAGGCAGCACAACCAACTCTAGAATAAATAGATCAGTTGTTGACTTCTGGGACTACCTCTACCCAGAGAGCGTAGGAAAAAGAACTAATTCCCCAGTTGATGCACTGGTCTTGGTTTACATGATGAAGTTTGGGAAGGTGAGGGCTTTGAGGATGTCCTCTGTGAGAAGAGGCCATGGGGTCCCCTGTACACCTGAATAGCTGAATTTTTTGAATTCTCTTCTTACTTATACGTACTTAGGAAGCAATAAAAAAAAAATTCCCAGTCCAGTCTCTGTCCATGATGATTACGGGCAAATTATTTCCTTATCTTTCTCTTGACCCAGTAGGTTTTTTTAATCTTACTTTTTCACCTTCCCCTGTAGAGAAGGGGGCATTAGATAGAAGCTGTATTAGCTGTCAAGTCAGCCAAAGTCAACCCTCCACATGCACTTTTAAGTAAAATGTCTGCAGTATAGCCACCATCTTGCTCCTACTACATTAAGTTATAGGATCTTATATAGAATAGAGTTTGCAATTACCATGTATAACTATATGGCTGTCTTTGCATTTTTCCAACATCCCCAAATCACAAATAATAATAAAGATTACTAAGAACCTAAAATGAGCATAATGAAATATGGGTTAATCTAGACTCATCTTGACAAAACAGAAAAAAATACCTCAAGCTCGAGAACTAGACTCTGGCACAGACTGTCATGCCCACACAAAGAGAACTCTGGTACTACTCATCCCTCAAAGCCCATCCTTGGAGACTCCAAGAGTCTCCTGGAATAGCCCTGTGAGGAGCAGGAACAGACTATACATTCCTGTCAGTCTTTTATTTGTGTTCTTGCCTGCCTCTGGGCTCTTTGCTCCTCTGGGCTTGTGGATATGGGCCTTTGATGGTTTGATGGCTCCTGGGATGGGTCTAGGAGGAGCTGAGACAGAGTATTACATGGATTCTCCCCACTACTTATTTTCGTTGTGTGCTCCTTTGTGAGTATTCAGACAAGTTTTTTGTCACATGATCTAATAGAAAATATGAAAGTCATACATGAAAAAGTGATGTCGATCTGATCTTACTTTCATTAAAGTCAGAGAAAATTTGTTGCTGTATGTCGTATAGCTGAGATGAAAGCACATGTAATCATTTTAAAATGGATTAAAAAAAATTTTGGCATATAAAATTAACCTGTACACCTACAATTACTTTGGCACTCCAAAGAAGAAAAAATAATCAAACAAAAATATAACAGTAAAATTGATTAGTTTTCAATTTTGAGGGATAAATTATTGTGAAACTTGAATGACTTTTAAGGAACAGCTCATTTAATCTCAAAATAGTGTGCTTATTAAGACTTAAAATTGCCACTTGTATGAAAATTTGTAGAGGATGTTGTGAGAAATTTATGAGCAAAATCTCAGGTTTTTCTGATCATCTTCGTATCACATAGAAAGAATTATTTTCTTCCAAGTAAGGAAAGGCACTAAATGATATATAGAGAAAATAAATTGCAGTGATTTGACCCAAACTCAACTGCAGAATATTAGTGACTTCTTTTCTGAGTGGCTGGTGGTTCCATATCACACTTTTTCTGCAGGTTAAAGCATAATCCCAGAATTTAAGAAATCGCAAATATATGAAAAAAAAATGTAACGGTTACCTTCGTAGGAGAATAGTGAGAAATATATGCTCTACTTAATCATAATGTTTGTTTATTCCTTGTATGATGTAATAATTTTCTAGCCCTCAGTCACAGGACACAAGTAATTAGAGTTGAATTGCTATAGTACTCTGGAATGTAAGTAAAAATTAGAATATGGGGACACTGAAGTCTTTGTCCTGCATTCATATTGCTGACACTATCAGCAACTGACTGGGACAGCCTAAATTCTTTAATGTGTGTATCCTCTAAGCATTATCACAGAGAAGGTTGGTGCTCTGTTCTTTCTTTATGGTAGGTAACTAAGCTAAAAAAGAATAAGCTATTTCTAGCTTTCTAGAGTACAGATATGTTGATTTATCATACTTTCTGGACTACCCCTAGTACTAGACAATTCAATACAATTCTATCTCAGTGGGACCCCTTTGAGGATTAAGGATTAAGGTTGCTCATCTGACCCTGCAGGTCAATGACATGGTGCAAACCACAACCACATGGTGCTTTTCTTCCCCAAATCAAGTAAATTTTGTTTATAGGACATCTTCCCCAACATTTAATGATTTAAAACTCTGTGCAGGCATTATCTAGGAGGATGTTCCCTGTCTGAGCCAAGGTCATCATTGGTGCTGACTTAGAAATTAAATGGTGTAGACAATCATGTGTCAGTGCATGGGCCCATTTTCTGCTCTTGGTATATTGTGCTAAATTAATTTTGCGACAAAAACAAAGAAAGGTTTGGTGATCATTTTTGTGTCTGAAAAACCAATGTTACTGAGAGAGACGTTCCAATGAAACATAGTCTTTTGGAAGTGTTCTATCTATTTTGATATTGCACCATCATCTGGAATGATATTTATAGACAGAACATTGCACATGCATAAATTGTAATTTAAATGGTTACATTTAAAATGTACTTACTAAGGCAGAAAGACTGTATTTCCTTAATGTGTTCACATATTATTAGCCTTACATATATCCTCAGAAGCAGTCTACATCTAGATTTTGGAAAATAAACATTGTTAGTATGCTCTTTGAACTAAGACGCTTTTCTGTTCCAAGTACGTAATTTCAAACCATCAAAACACGAACAGAGCTGTGTTTTTTCTGTTATTTTTCTCACCTTTTAAGGTAGTTGATATCATTAAGGTAGGACTACTACCAGGTTTTGAGTTTGATAGGGTTCTTTTCCATGTGTTAACCATATCTTGGCACCGGTAAATGGCGATAGTGATACTTCTGTTCTTCATCTGTGCAATTAGTTTTCAGTGTGCTCATTCTTCTGTTTCCCTTGTGATTTCCAGCCATGGTAAGATACAAAAGCTGAAGAAAAATGTAATTTTTCAGTTTCCTGTTGTTGTAGCTGGCTTTTGCTGTTTCACTTCTGTACTCTGCATATGGTGCTAATGATTTCAACTGCAGTTAAGTAAATAAAAAAAAAAAAAAATCCAGGATAATGGATAAATTCTTTAATTTCTGAGGTTTAATTTTAATAAAAATGCTTTTGTCAGACCCAGGCGAGATTATTATTATTTTGGTTGGCAGTTATTGCATTTGATTTATTTGTCTGTGCCTCAGAATGTAAACTTTCAGGTATTGCCAGTGCACACAAGATAAAAATTTTGCTGATTTACAGGTAAAGTGTGTAATGTATGTCTAGGATTACGTTTGACAGATAGTACTATTTGAATTAATGCAGTCTTTCTTGTGTTTAAATGCAGACATGTATTTAAATATCAGAATTAGGATGTCCAAACTTGTAGTATTCCAAAACATCCCCTACTACTGGGGGTGCTCTCTGGCCTGGGCTGGGGCACTTAGCGAGCTATCTGAGGGGGGTCTGACCCTCGACCTCGCTGGACTCTTCCCTATACCGGGGCAGCTGGCTCCTGAGGGGAGAAGCGCAGGCGAGACGCCGGTGGTTGGCGCTGGGAGGAGGGCGTTCCTCCGTCAGGCTTCCTCTAGTGCTAGGTAGCGACAGCAGAAGGATGAAGAGCGCGGGAGTTGAGGTTCTCCAAAGCTCCGTTTATTCGGGGGGAACCGGGAGGGGTCAGGCGACGGAGAGAGAGCTTGGAGAAGCCCCCCGCACACGGCTGTGCAGGAACTTATAACCAGGGGGAAAACTGGGAGGGGTTTAGGGGAAACAGCCAACCGGGTGAATCTGAGGGCGGGTTTGGACTACAGGGGGACAAATTACAGAACTTGGGGGGCAAATACATAACTTAACAACCAG
>VZTE01001674.1:529226-560646 GCA_013397775.1 Eulacestoma nigropectus
GGGGAAGGCGGGCTGGCCCTACAGGCGAGCCCCCTGCTCCCTACAAAAAGCCGAAAAGCCGAAAGCCCCCGTTGTGTTGCGGTTAATTGCTTTTATGTGTTAAGGCTCCTCCCCCAAACCAGTTTAGCGGGCATTCTTCCCGGGCATCCGGGCATTTGCCGCCACCGGCTAGTGGTGGTGGGGGGGGAAGTCACTTGCAGTCTGAATGTGAAAGTTTTCACTGCCCTAATTGGTTGCCAGACGAAGGCTCCTCGGGGACAAGGCTGCTAGCACATGTATAGAACATATAATAGAAGAATATAACATATGTTGAGGCATAAATAAAAATCAGATTGATCCCTCTCAGATGTCATGACCCCAACTTGTATATATGATATTTTGTTATCAATTAGCAGTTTTAGGATGTTTAATCCTGAACTGAATGACGTTTACGTTACTGTTAATAGCCAGCTAAAGAATTTCACTTGAATGTGGCTTCAGATTCAAGATATTTTGTCTATTGAAATTTTTCAATAAAATCTAGATTCCAATGTTAATCACTTTAGTTAATAGGGTATCTGGTCCTCTAAGTTCCTGCAAAATCCTTATACTGTGATTCCAGAGAAGACTGCAGGAAAAAAATTGTTCAGAGTTTTGCATAAGGCTCAGAAAAATTTAGAATAAAAATGAAATTTCTTTGATTAACCTATCCAAGCAAATAAGATTGGATCTTGCTCTAAAAACAAGTAGAATAATTTATTTAAATTTCATATATTCTTTCTGCACTGGGAGATAAAGTAGTCTTAGGTAAAGCACATTTATTCTTTCCTTAATTAAAAAATGTATGTGCGCAGAAGCAACATGATATCTATCCAAGGTTGGATGGGGCTCTAAGCAACCCAGTCTAGTGGGTGGCATCTCTTCCCATGGCTTTGGATTTGGAACTATATAATCTTAAGGTCCCTTCCAACCCAAGCCTTTCCATGCATCTATGATACTATCACAATGAAATGATTCTAACAGAAGGTCTGGCCATTACATAGGACAGAAAAAACTAGAGCATAGGAGTCACGTTGGTACTCTAGGACAGTGTCAGAGACTGAAATATTGTAGTTTATTACTTAAAACATTTTCATGAAGGACTTTTAAAACTGTATTACAAAAGCTGCAGCACCCTGAATGGGGCTCTGATAGGCTCTGGACCTGCTCACTGATGGAGATAAAATAAAGGGCTGGGGACATTCACAAAACATAAGCTTAACACCTCTAGGGTGGGGACCACAGCCCCAGGGCTATCAGCTACCAGGTTGGAACAGACCTTCGAAGGAAAGGGTGGGGGGGAGAGAGGCTTTGGGTGTGTGCTGGAAAAGCCTCTGGTGAGAGGCGCAGTGACCGCCCATCCTCCACTGTGCAGAGGAGCCCAACTGAGGGACCCTTCACCCAGGGGGGGAAGCTTATCTGCAGCAGAGGGGTGACATGGCCCATCAAAGGCCCCCCCAAAGGGGTCCCCAGACCCTTCACCAGAGCACCAGAGATGATGCAACAGACCCTCAGTGTTGCAAGGGACAGTGTGTCAAGCTGGCCCCTGCAAGGGAGGCACATGGGCGTTCCCACCTGCCCAAGGCGTGTATTAATCCAGGGGACTCTGTGCTCTTCAGCGTGTGGCTGCGTGTGGCCGCAGCAGCGGGGGACCCTCACCACCAGAAGAGCAGATGGAGGGGAGCAACAAGACATCGCTGGGACCCCTGGATGGGTGATATGCTTCCACCTAACCCCTGTCACTCTCTCCCTGTCCCCCCACCAGCCCCAAGCACACTTCTTTCTCTATCTCCTTCTTTCTTTCTTTTCTCTTTCCTTCTCTTTGCCTCTTTTGCTATTAAATAAAATACATCAATTTTTTGGCACCAACATCTAACCTCGTTTGGTTTTAATCTCTTTTTTGGGAATATTTTGAACCTTCTAAGTTCCTTCTGGTTTATGCACAGAGACTTAGTTTTCTTTGCTCTTCTGGGTTTGAACCGGATTGTAACAGACAGTAATCCACTGAGTTGGAATGCACAAATTCATCCAAAGGCAGTGCCACAACAAATAAAACTTAATGAACTCTGGCAATTACTAAGGTAGACCTTTTATTAAAAGCTATTTTGAATGACTGGAAAGTACACAATTTAGAAGAAGCATTCCAAGATCTCCAGCGTTATAGGTTTAAAAATGTTCAGCAAGTTCATCAATCATATAAATTTACATTTTCCTTCTGCAAGTAAACGTGCTAGAAGCACTGCATCCTCTCTCACTAAAGGCTCATTTGCCAGCTAATCAACTGCCTGATGATCTATATTTGCCGTGTTTTAGATCCCATGATTAGAAATATAAGACAAAATATTCTGTGTAATTCATAGCATATTTGGCACTTGCAGTTTTGGGTTACTGTATTCCTAAAACTGTTTAACATTCTAGTAGTTTGTAGCAAAATTTGTTACACTGCACTATTTGAATAATGCACTCTAACAGTCTGTCTTGAGTATGAGTTGGTGATAGTGATTTGGTTTCGTCTACTGTCAGATAAGGCAACCTAAATATTTGGGTCTGGAATCCAGCAGAGAAGTCCAGTCAGAAAGTTATGAAGGACAGACAGATTTCAGGATGGGACTTTTGATGGGGCCAGATGCAGGGCTAAACACAGGTAGCATGTACCTAAACACTAAACACATGTAGCAGGTAGCATGGGGCTGCCTGAGCAGGGACGATGATTGAAGGCCATTCAGAGCCCAGTAGTATCCTTAGGGTCCCGACATTGTCCTTCCTGCATTTGTCTTTCAGGAAGATTTGGTCATTGGTCTGTTGTTCCTTGGAACCTCTTTTTTGGCTAAAGATGGGTGCGATATTTTCCTTTTTCCAGCCCTCAGGAATTTCTTCAGATCACCAATTTTTTCAGATCAGCCCCTGATAAAAACCATGGTGAGGCAGGCTGTCGCCTCACTGTCCTCGGAGGTTTATGGTGGAGCAGAAATCCATCTGCAGCCCAGGAAGGACCCCACACTGGATCAGGGGGATGACCAAAGGATGCTGTGATTCCATGGGAAGACCATGCAGTAACAAACTCCGAGCAGGATGACCTGTGAACCCATGGAGAGAGGAGCCCACACTGGAGAATGTTTGCTGGCAGGACTTGTGACCATGCAGGGGACCCACACTGGAGTAGCTTCTTCCAGAAAGACTGCATCCTGTGGAAGAGACCCATGCTAGAACGGTTCATTAATAACTGCAGCCTGTGGAAGGACTCACGCTGGAGAAATTCATGAAGGACTGTCTCCTTTGTAGAAGGGGAAGAGTGTGAGGAGTCATCCTCCTGTGGAGGAAAGAAGTGGCAGAGACAGTGTGTCATTAACAAACTGCAGCCCTCATTCCCCATTCCCCTGCACTGCTCCTGTGGAGGAGGCAGAGAATTTGGAAGCCTGAGAAGAGGGAAGGAGTGGGGAGAAGGTGTTTTAAAATTTAGTTTTATTTCTTATTACTCTACTCTTTTTTATTTGATTTCCAATAAATTAAATTAGTTTTGTAGGGTCAATGCTGATTTGCCCATGATGGCAATTGGTGAGTGATCTCTCCTTGTCCTTACCTTGATCCAACAGCTTTTTATCATAATTTTTCCCCCCTGTTTAGGTGAGTAAGGAAGTGATAGAGGTGCTTGGTGGGCACCTGGTGTTCAGTCAGAGTCAACTGACTCTGTCAGTCAATACCACCCATGGAATACCGTCCTTCAAGCACTGTTCCAAAATGTGTCCCTCCCACAGGGTGCAGTTCCTCAAGAACTATCCTGGCATGGGTCCTTCATGGGTCAAAATTTGCTCCTGCATGGCCTTCTCTCCATGGGCTGCACGTTCCTTCAGATCATATCCACCTACTTCAGCGTGGGCTGCAGGTGAATCTCTGCTCCACCGTTAACCTCCATGGGCTGCAAGGGCACAGCTGCCTCACCATGGTCTTCACCACGGACTGCACGGACTGTTCTGGCACCTGGAGCACCTTCTGCCCCTCCTTCTTCACTGACCTCAGGGTCTGCAGAGTTGTTGCTCTCGTATTCTCATTCCTCTCTACCAGCAACTGTTGTGTATTTTTACTCTTTCTTTAGCATATTACCACAAAGGTGCTACAAATATCATTGTTTGGCTTGGTTTGGCCACGTTGGGGCTGGCTGGACCTGGGGTCTGTGTGACATGGGGGCAGCTAGTGCTTCTAGTGCTTCCTCAGAAAAGCCATCTCTGCAGTCCTCCTCCCTACCAAAACCTGGCTACATAAACCAAACACATCCTTGCTTCCTACACTTTTGTCCAATTCTCACTGGGCTGTGGTCATGTTTCCTTGATAGGTCCATTTTAAAATACTGATTAAGATGCCAGCAAATATGATGGGAAAGATGATCTTGCCCTGTTTTGTCATGTGGTCCCTGTCACGTCTTCCTCAAAAATGGTCCCATGGCCAAAGTTCTGCAAGTGACATCCACTGGGCATCCAGGTGTTCACCTATCTGTAAGATTCCTTCCTACATGAGCCTCTTGTCCCACTAGCAGGATTAAGGATGATGTCACCTGGACCCATATACTCTTACCTTAGTTCCCTGAGCCCTACAGTAAATCCTGATACATTCAAGAAAGCGATGACACTCGAAAGACTGGATGCAACATTTTGAATTTAACTGACCAACCAACCAATCAACCTCCCAAAACAGTACATCTGGTCAGCAGATGGATGTCCTAATCTCCCACAGTCTCCAATTACAGTCATACATGACTTTCTCTTGTTTCTGACATATGGATCAGGTTCAGCTGGCTTAGATACCTTCTCAGAGGGAACTTGTTCATTTCTGCTGCCATAGCTAAAGAAAGCCTTCTGTAGCTTTCTGTAAGGACTTCAGATATCTATAGACAAAGAAAAACACCACAGGCTGCCAGAAATCACCATGTTGGGAGTGCTCATTTTCTGCCCATTTGAATGTAACCTCTGACTATCTCTTCCTGCTCTGAACTCTAAGAACAAACTTCCAGTCTGTTATTCTTCCTCCCAAAACTGCTGGACATAGCTGTAAATGTTTTTTTGTTGTTCAATTTCTTCTTTCCTCAAAAGCTCTTTACTGTGCAAATACCTGTGTGTGCTAGTTTTGTCTGGGGTAGAGTTAATTTTCTTCACAATGGCTGATATGGGGCTGTGTTTTTGGGTTTGTGTACAGTGTTGATAATATAGAGATGTTTTTGTTATTCAAATATGTAACAAAGGAAAACAGAAAGAGCACAAAGAGGAGTAAATATCATCGCTGAGAGAATGGTTAGCTTGGAAATCTTGGGTGCTTTTTTAAAACTCTAATCATGCAACCTATTGAATGGTTAATGTATATCTTTTATATTGTACGCTTTCATAAATAAATTGTAAAATATTATTATATTATTATTATATTTCTGAAGTGTAATATATAGTACTCAAGCATTTACAAGGAGAAATTTTAAGCATGTTGACAGAAAGTTCCTATATTTAAATCTCTACCTTCAGTCTTCTAAAACTTTCTCAGTAACATTTTGAGTAGCATTTGTGAATGATTACACAGAGACAAAAAGATAAATAAAATAAAAGTAATTTGGCAGTCTCTTTAATTTAAAACCATGTAGATGAAAAATTTGCTTTGCCTAGAAAACATACAGCATTGTCACAGCTGAATTTTATTCTGTTGGAAGTATTCTTTTGGGTTTGTTTGGATTTTTCAAAAGTGATAAATATGTTTACTTGTTCTAACGTCCATTGTGAGATCATTAAATTCCTACATTTATCAAGAAATGAAAACAAGATAACTGTCAATATGTGTTTGTGCTTTTACAGGTTAATTAATATGAAAGCATTATTGATACGATGCTGAAGAGTTCACAAGTCTAAAATATTGGTTTTGGGTTTTTTTTCCCAAAAGGAATAGAATAAAGAGGAAACGAGTGGATGAGAAAAATGTGTTTGTTATTCTCTTTTTTTTCACTCATGCATTAGGTATGTTGGTAAATAAGAGCTTTTGAAAACAATATGATCTTTATTTAGTCTTTCTTTTCAGCTTATTTTTTCTGTATGTCAGGTACAGAATAGAAACAATTTTCAAAGGGTTATATGCTATATTTTGGTTTTGGACACTTTCCCATAAAGATCATGGTCTAATATGTTCGATTTGCAATAAGGTATACGAGTATCCACATCACCTAAAGAGTCTCACTGTGGACCTAAATGGCCTTTGTGGAAGACAGCAAAAAAAAAAAAAAAAAAAACCGAAAATGAAGCAACTGCGCTCATTCTTCCACTGGGAGCTGGAATTAATTGCTTGAGGGGAAATAAGGCTTCATCTCTCTCCCTTTGCCTTTTGGGGCCATTCTATATCTAAAGTACTTAAACGCAGTCTCTTTAGAGACTATAGTCCAGAGAAGACAATGAAGGATAAGAATACAGCTAGCCCTTCTCTTTTTACACATTTCTGACCATCCAAATGAATGTAAGAAGTGCTGCCGATTTTAGAAGTAGGGACGAAATCCTCTATATCACATCAGAAAGTGACTTAATTCTTTTTTCTTGCAGAGGAGAAAGTTCACAGAAGGAAGTCACACTCTATGCAACACTTATCTCTTTTTTTGAGACAAAATTCCAGAGTCTGAGGAGCCCTTAAACTCATAGCTTTCATAATGCCTATCAATTAAACAACAAGTATACTATGCATCCCCTTATATCTGTCAGCTGTGTGTATGTGACATATGCCAATTCAAAATATTCATCTCCCTTACTTCTGACAGCCATGCTTCATCAAGTTTTTATGTTTTCTCTAATTCCTCTTTTAACATATCCTATTTTATGGTTGTTCAGACTGAGACACTCAGAAGCGTATATATGTCTAGAGTTATTAGTAGAAAAAAACCCATAACAACATAGTATATTACTGCACTTTCAAGATGAATGTGTTACAGATACAGAACTGTTATCTCACTTCTTAACAATTCCATTCTCACCTGATCACAGAATAGAGACAAACCTGTGGTTGTGAAGTTTGTCGTATATCAACCTCTGGATATTTGCAACGCCCTACAGCTTAAAGATCTCATTTCCCTTTGGGAAGTAAAAATTATCTTCTTGGTCTGTAGTTGTTTTGAACTTTTTTCTTTCTCTATTCCATACTGGAAGTTGCTCTGCAATGCAGTTTTTGAAAGTAAATCCTGTCTTTCTGGACACAATTCAGCTGATTCTTTTCTCATGACGTCTGAGTTTCAGGTTTTATACCCATGGGGATAAATTGGACACTTACAAGAAATATTCCAATGTTAATTATCGGCATCTCAGTATTAAAAAAGCGTGGGAGGAGAGGAGAAAAATTAAGCAAATTTTCTAAGTATTCTTACTAGTGAACTTTTGTCTTATGGCTGTGTGCATGGGTTTTTTGTCTTTATTATACATACAGATGCAGATTTTCTTAAGCAAACTTCCTTTCTCCGTAGCTGCAGAAACAGTGCTGAATCTTTAAGCAATCTCTGAGGATGCAATTTCATTTTCTGCCTCCTTTTCCCCATCCCACCTCTTTCCCCCAGCTATTAACAACAGAGTTATTAGGGAATAAAAGAAAAAAAAAGCAAAAAGAAAACCCTAAATATTTTAATTTTAATATTCAGTAATAAAAACTTAGTTAAAAAAAAAGGCATTACTTCTGAGTTCTAAGTTTTACAATTACTATTTTCTTACATTTTTAAATACAAACAAATATTCAGCCCCAAAATTTAGCAACATATAGGTTTTCTGTATTTTTTACAGATTTTCTTTCCTTCTGGTGTAAGAGCTTTGTAGTGACTTGGACACTGGAGATAGAGCTTGAAAAAATTGAACTTAGGAGCAAAAGCAGTATTGTCAAGTTCCCTCAAATAGTGGTGTAGATCCTATTTTCAAAAGATCAAATGCTTCCACTTCCTTTTGAGCATGGCTCAAAATTTAACTCTGTACCAAATTCACTGATGTATATGTTAACTATCTCAATCTTTTGATAAGTGGTTTCATCAAATATACCAGGTAAGATTTAAAATCATACTTTCTTCTACAGAAAACAGTAATTTTCTTAGAAAGTTTAGTGACACAATTCACAAAACCCTATGGAACTCTGTGCTAAATACTGTGAATACTTTGGTGACATGATGTATTAAAATTTGCACAGTTTGAGCCACGGAGTGATACCCTTTGCCTCATAAAATATGACTAAACTAATTGCTGCTATTACATGAAACCAAGAAAGCCATATTTATTGGTCTTTTAAGATTTGGTTAATTAAAAAAAAATATGAGTAAATATATATGAATTATAGTTGTAACTCCTTTCTGATACATTTATTTTTTATTTTAGAGGCTTTGAAATGATTTTAAGTGTTGTTTATTGTCATAAAAAAAATAGTATTTTATTCTCTTAGAAAGACTCTCAACCAAAGGAGACTGGGTCACACCATGAGGAGCTTCACTTCAGCAGCAAGTGTGTATCTCAGCTCTCATGCAACTAGTGTTTGCCGAACTTCTCTGTTCGGGCAAGAATTTGGAGAGTGGGAGATCATTTTAGTACTATTCTGAGTGTCACAGGTTATCTTTCAAAAATTAAAATGGAGTATCTGCCTACTACGACCAGCACAGGTCAACATAAAGGTCACATGGGGACTCGCAGAAGAAAATAACTTGATTTTTGTATTTTCCAGTGAGAAATTCAATATCAAGAGAACCATTACCACTGCTGTCACTAAGTCATACCTTGGGTTGCTTTTTCCACTCATTTGACTACAATTTTTTTAAAATATGTAAATGACTTCATCTGTGTAAGAAAGCTTGTTCAATAGCATGCAAATGTCTTGTAGAGTACTTTGGAGATACTTTGGTTTAATGTTCTGCTGTCTTGAATTTTCATTAAATTATTTTGAAAAAAGTGGAAGAATATACCCTTAATGCCATTAACTGAGCTTTTACTTACAGGTCTTGAGAGATCTTTTAGATAAATTGCTTCATACCTTTCAACAAAATGCTAAAACTACAAATTTCCATTCAGTCAAAACAGAACTATCTTATACAGTTCTTCCCATGACCCCTCCATAGAATCATAAAATCATAGCATAATGGAATATCATAAGTTGAAAGGGACCTACTAGGATCATCTAAGTCCAACTCCTGGCCCTGCACAGGACACCCCTAAGAATTGCACCACATGTCTAAATGAATTTTCCAAATGCTTCTTGAACTCTGTCAGGCTGGTGCTGTGACCACTTTCTTTGGGTGCCTGTTCCAATGCCCAACCACCCTCTGGGTGAAGAGCCTTTTCCTAATATCCAACCTAAACCTCCCCTGACACAACTTCGGGCCTTGCCCTCAAGTCCTGTCTCTGGCTGCCACAGATATCAGTGCCTGTCCCTTCTCTTCCCCCCATGAGAAAATTGTACACTGTTATGTCTTCCCTCAAGTCTCCAGGCTGAACAAGCCAAGTGACCTCAGCCGCTCCTCATATGGCTTCCCCTCCAGACCTTTCACCACCTTCATTGCCCTCATTCAGATGACCTCTAATAGTTTAATATCTTTTTTACATTGTGGTGCCCAAAGCTGCCCCCAGCACTCGAGGTGAGGCCGCCCCACTGCAGAGCAGAGCAGGACAATCCCCTCCCTTTCCTGGCTGACGATGCTGTGCCTGATGCCCCCAGGACAGGCTTTGCCCTCCTGGCTGCCAGGGCACTGCTGACTCAGGTTCAACTTGCCACAGACCAGGACTCCTAGGTCCCTTTCCATGGCACTGCTTTCCAGTGTCTCATTCCCCAGTCTGTCTGTACATCCAGGGTTGTGCCATCACAGGTGCAGAATCCAGCATTCATTTCTCTTGCTGAACTTCATATGGTTGGTGACTGCCCAGGCCTCTGATTTGTCAAGGTCTCTCTTGCAGGGCCTTTCCACCTTTGAGAGAGCCAACAGATACTCTCAATTTAGTATCATTGGTAAGCTTAGTATACTTTCAAGTCCTATATCCAGTTGTTTATGAAAAGGTTGAAGAAAACTGGTTCTAAGATGGAGTCTTGCAGAACCCCTTCCTGAACATAAAGGACCTCCTCTTGAAGAAAAAAGCTGTAATTCTCTCTGTATGAAACCTCAGCTCTGAGTCTTTCCTGATCAAAAGAGGCAACCAAGACAAACTGTTAGATGTGTTCCACCTGTGATGTAAATCATGTCCTAAGCACTGAGCAGATATCATCAAATTTAATTAGGGTCTTACTCAGTAGATAGGCTGCCAAATTGAAAAGGTGGAAATGTAGTGCTTGAGCAAGCAGGCTACCCTGCTTCTGAGAGATCAAAATGTAGTTTTCTTTCTGTAGCCCATTAATTGTGACAGTAGAAGGTGAAGGGGCAAGAAGAGGATGTAGAAAAACTCCTGATTAGAGAATGTTAATCCTCACTTTCCTTTTGCATGTTTAAAGAATGCATTTTCTTCATTGTGTGATAAAGTAGATGAGACCAAACAGAGAATAACATGTAATTTCATTTAACAGCAAAAATCCAGATTTTTTGTAGCACAACAGATTGTATTTATCTCTATAGTCTAATTAAAAAGTTAAACATTAGCATTTTGTTGCTACCTCAACCACAAAATTATGCAGCTTGAAAAACAATAGTTAAGGGATATCCTAGTGGTTGATATTTCCAAGCGTGACATGAAGCATATGCTCACAGGATTTCAGTCTCCTTGAACCATCATTGTCTGCAGTATAAGCACATACAGAAAGATATCTATGTATTCTGTAATGTTTGATGATCCTTGTGTGCAGTAAACTGTTGGTAAAATACAGATTTGTCAAGAACTATCTTGACAACTTAGAAAGTTCTGTTCAGTGTGGAGTATTTTTTATTGCTGCCAAGTCCTATATAGGAGCTTCAAGTTTCTTCTCTGTGACTGTTCCCCTCTAACAAAGACAATATTTTTTTAATTTTTCCTTTTAATTATTTTCCTCCAAATTCTTGCTGTTTATATATGAACAGGTACATTGTGCTGAGAGAAATTTTACAGAGTACATTTTTATGATTAATTTTCAGTATGTTGCTGTGATGAGATTTCCTGGACACACGGATCACATCAAATCTTAATTAATTTTACATTTCAAGAACGCTATAGTAAAGGGTAAAAAAGTTAACTGTTTTTGAAAGTCAAGGGTGCAGAATGCCTCAGAATTGCCATAACGCTTTGCCCAGCTCACCCAATGGCCCAACTTGAATAATCAGAGAGATGCAGAAAATTCTGAAATACACAAAGAATAACTTATCCAATGGAAAAAATCATTTCTATCTACTGTCAGCTTGTGGTTAATTTATATCTTAGAGCTTGTGGGTTTATATTAATCTAAAAATATTTTATCCTCTACTACATAATTATCAATTTTCTTACATTCTGTATAGAGTACCTATATGTAACAATACTACTCTAGATGCCAGTATTATCATGTGGCAATGAATTAAATTAGTCAATTATGTGTCAAGTAAAATCGTATTATTTTTTTCAGTTTTAAATGTCCTGCCCTTGACTTTCATTGATTGTTTGGAATCTCAGTTTACCTTGTCAGCAATATTTTTATACAAAGTGCCATATGCATAACAGCCTTTTCCTGGTGTATCATCTTAAAGTATAGACCTTGACTCTTGTCTTCTTTTTTCCCTACACTCTAGTAGAGCTCTTGGTGACTACTATTGTTATCATTGTTGTGGTCCTACTATTAAAAGGCAAAGAAGAAGGCCTTGAAGAGTCCAAAGTAGCTACAAGTCTGACAAATATAGGCAAGGGAAATAATAACATCTATCTCATTTTTCATTATCAAGTTAGGTGGCCGATAAGTTGTAGAAATGATAAATAAAAGTTTTATAAGTTTTTCTTTGTTTTTTCTGCTCCTTTTAAATGTAGATTTGTCTTGTTTTTTCTTATAATTCTAACTGAACAAGAGTAGTTTCACCTTCAATCAAATGACTTCTTTTTCTGAGACATTCTGAAATTCAAAGGTCATGTACTTTGAGGTTCTGTGTCCAAATAAGGTCTACCTTTGGATGAAGGCAGAACATAATTATGAAAGGATTTAAGAGTACAACAGACTTTCTGCAGAAGCTGGTAGCCTAGCTCCAATTCGTTCTCTTATCTCTACTTCCTTGCTGTTTAAATAGCATGGCAAGAATGGAATTAAGGTTGAGATTTATGGAGTAGAAGTTTCATATAGGAGATGAATCCAAGTTTCTTTATGATTGCTATCTTATTTTAGGATGATACATATAATTCTTGAAACAGAGATAAAACTTGAATGCCAACACCTTTTTTCTTCTTTTTTAAACAGACAAATACAATTCTAAATAAACATAGAATAAAAGGGGTTTTTTTCCTAGCAATATAATAGAACTTGTGTTGATGACTTCTAGGGCATATTACTTCTTAAAATCAATGAAGATCAGTTAACATAGTTAGATTTGTATATTCAAGCTAGGTGGAATCTATTTACTACTTGATTATTGCTATGCTAATTACTTATTGATGAAAAGTAAGAAAACGGTGGACTCTGTCAAAAAAGTAATGGCTTGTTTAGGATGACATGATATATTTTGATTGGAATACACCATTAAATGTGGAGTTTGAATGAAGGTAAATGATTTTGTTCATATTGTTTGTCAATCTGAAGAAACCAGAAAGGATCAAAATAGTGAGAGCAGATGATTACAATAACTGTATTCATAATTGAATCACAAAGTCATTGTTTGTGACCCGAACACATAGATGAATTTCAGAATACTTAATAAAATTATTTAAAAATTCTCCAGATAGTTAAAAGAAAAAAAAAAAAAAGGAACTGTTAAAAATACATTAAAAAAAAAAATCTATTTTTCTGTATCTGTTCCTATCTTTTCACTCCCTTCACCTTAATTTCTTGTAGTGTAAAACAAATATCTTTAATGGTTTAGTCCATTGGAAGACACAGTCTATCAGGATTGCAAAGCAGATGTCACCAAACAATATCAATAGCAACAGAGGTGCATAGCTCTGAACATAAAAGGCTGTATGTAATCATACATAAACAATTACTCATGAAATACATTTTATAAAGAGCAATAGATTTTAATTTGAACATAGTCTAGTCATACAAAAATCGAAATATTTTCAAGATGGCTATATTTCAGTCTACAGACTGAAACTTAAAATACCTATTGCTCTTTCTTTTATATGTAAAACATGCTGCATTTAAAGGCAGAAAAAAATGGGGCAATTATTTTTGCTTCACAGTGCATGTGATGCTCAACACTTGAGCATCACTCTCTTTCCCTCTCCTATTTTTATTTTTTTTTTTGTTCCCCTGAACAGCAAATGATTCTTTCACACATCAGAAGAGATCTCTTCAATCTTCAATCTGACTGTTAGGATCACTGATAATTTTCTGACAAAACATACTTTCCTATTTTAAAAAAATTCTCATATTCAAAACATCTTGACAGTAGTGACCTCATAAGTATAATAATATATGTCTAAAATAAACAGTTGAGCAATTACAGAACTCAGGTTTGAAAGATAACTTTAGAGCCTGTTCCTTCTTGCATGTTGCTTCTTGTCAAGCATTTGTGTGTCAAATTCTACACACTTACATATAGTAGCCTGGCTTTCCAGCAGTTGTTTTTCCATGAGTACCTTTGATATCGTTGCCTCCCTGTAGAGGTGTTCTGCTTTATAAAGAAAGAGAAATATTAAACCTTGACTGAATTAATGTCACAGACCTGGAGTGTCTGCTATAGATAATTACCTATGTGAATACTAAATTCAGGAAAATTAAAATTCTGACTCTGTCCATCTCAGCCCTTCTAAAAATATGCAAATTGTTGAGGGTACATTTTTCTGACATGAAGGCAACACAAATTCCAACAAATTGCTACACAGTAGAAAGACTCATACACATACTTTGAACCCATTGTAAAAAAGAGCTTGCTTATTCTTTTAGTGAAAGCAAACAACAAACCTCTAATTTTTCCTATTTACAGCGGCATGTTGTAATTACTATGGAGTAGCTGAAACAGTGTAAATTGGCACCCTTAGTCAGTGTGAGTTAATAATTTACTGTGCCCAGAAACTCAGACTGGGCAGATGGCTACAGAAATGTCACCACCTTAAAGTATTTTACAAATGTTTTCTAAATCAGTATACTTCAAAGCTGGATACTATTATTACTGCAAGATTACATGTTACTAAAAGCAAAACACCCTGACCCTTGAATGGGAAATCAAAGGAAATTGCAAAATTGATAGACTGCAAGATATGGTGTTAACTAAAGTAACAATAAAACTGGCAGCTGCTAATCTGGTGTCCTCAGTAATATACAGTTTCTCTACCAGCTAACAAAACCATGGGGAATATTGAAGAATCTTGAGAGAGTTCCAACTGCATTTTGAACTGTAAAGAAACTGATAAAGTATTTATTTAGAGACCACAGGCTGTCTGAAAAGAACTGTACTGCCTCAGTTGTTTCTGAGTTAAAATAAGGCAAGCAGTTAGAAATATTGCTATAATATAGATGAGACTGACTTTCAGAGACGTAAGACAGAAAGGCAACACTCTTGTAAAGAACCTAGAACTGTATAATGAGCCTGTGAATTTACCTTGTTGATAATTACTGCTACCTAAACAACTTCAAGAGGTTTGCACCTAAGAAAACTGTCCTTGAAATCGTCTCATCTTTTCAGGGTAATAAAACAAAGAGATTGCATTTTTCTTTGTTTTATGCATAGTTTATTTAGATTTTTATTTATAAATTAGTGATGCTCTCTTGTCAACTGAAATAAATGAGTATTTCTTTATGCAAGTCTTCTGACAAGTGTCATCCTGCAATAAGCAATCTTGTTATAGACCACATATCTGAGCTAAGAGGTACTGGTACCTTCATGATGGATTATCAAATTCAGTGGTTTAAAGCATCCTAATTATCTCCTTTTTAAAATGCTGTGAGGGCAAAAATCTTGGTCTGTGGTAAAGTCATACACCTTTTCCTTATTTATTGCATTAGAAACTGTACTATTACAAAATCCAATGACAACCTCCCATTGAATAGTTTTTGTCTTCTTATTTGCTGAATAGCAATTCTAATATATACTGCCAAGGATTATTCATCACAATGCAAATTTTTGAACTACACTTGGGATGGAACATTCACGTTTGATACTAGAAATAAGATTTTCACATACCTGTAATAGAAAAAAAAGTGAAACCTTGATTTATCAATTTACTTATGTCTTCATTTCAAGAATTAAAACAATCTGCAAATGAAGGGGCATAACTACAGTCCTCACCATGAGATCAGAGACCTCCCTTTTCAAAAATTTCAGGAACTGTATTTCTACATCTTTTATCTAATGTTGACTCTTAGTCTATAAACTTCCAGTATAAACACATGGTGCACATATCGCAGTGTACTCCCAAGCATCTTGTATTGTTAAACGCTGTGACTTTACAGTCAGTAGGGTCAAAAGTGAAATTAACTAGATGCCACCAGGATTGGAATTCCTTTTCAAATTCAGTTGTGCTATCCCAAGTTACCTTTCAAATTTAACTGAGAAAAGTTCCCTCATCTCCTTCCCTTATACTTGCTGCTAGAATAAAATTGTACGCACAACTGAGAAGTATGTATGTTGCAGAATTGTTTATAGTTACCATATTGATTAACATAAATAAAAGAAGGGAGGGTTCCCATCCTGTGTATCTAACTAGTGGATGTGTAAGCCAAATTTTGTTCACATTGACACGTATTTAAAATCTCACAGGCACAGGGTTTGAAATGATCTATGGGAAGGCAATGCCAAAAATGCAGAACAGTCAATTAACTTGTAAGTCAGTGTTTCAAGAAAACAAAATATACATTTTTAATAAATGTAATACCTTTAATTATTTTATGTTAAAAAAAAAAAAATTCTGTAGCAGAGACAATATTCACAAGGTTTTACAGTCAGAGTATTTAGAAAGACTGAAGATTGATTTACAGATTCACAGTTTAGATTTATTAAACAGACTGAGATAGGTATTTTCTCTATAAGAAGAAGAGTTGTATTGTCAGGCTGTAGACTTCAAATTTTGCAAGACCTAAGTAAGCAAATAAGAGAGAAGTGGTCTCCACTAATTTTAGAGAACACTACCTTAGTGTAAATCTGAAGCAGTAGGTGAAGTTTAGTTACTTGAACAATAGAAAGCCATTGCACCAATTGATTTTCTATAGGAACATTAAAACCTATCACACAAATATGATCAGACTAATGTAGATTCACATTTATTCCATGAAAGTTTCTTTCAGCTATTAAAGGATGTTATAGAAAACAAAGCAAAAAAACTTAAAGCCAAAACAAAACCTCCTAGGAAAACTTTAATTTTACTTTCATCCTACACTACTGCTTTTCTTTTTTGAATATTTTACACATTTTCCTAATTTTAAAAATCATCTTGCAGAATTGGAATTAATGCGTCATAGTTATGTTGTGGGTTATTATCTTCTCCTTAAATCTCTACCAAGACAGTATTTGTGATGTGAGATTTGTTAAGCAGTTGCCTGTGGAAAACGAATAGTTCCAGGACATGTGAACTAGTACTGTTTCCAGGAGAGTTGAACTGCACCTATGACACAATTTGTCTGAAATGCATTGTGTTATTTCTTTCCACCTCATCGGAATGTATTTTAAATGCCTTACAAAATTTTCCACTAAGTACACCAGTAATTTCAGAGTTAAACATTAAAAGTCCACAGTTATGCAAGGTTTCTGTATTATCAGTAGGGATGAAGGTGAGTTTATCAGCATCCAAGCCTTTCATCTGTCTGCACAAGGTAAGCATTTTCAAGGGAAATCGAGAGTGATATGCCACTCATGTATTATGGAATAGCTGACAGGCACCATTTAACAACTTCCAGATGAGATCAAGCTTGCTATTTCTTACAGACAGTGGAGGTACACCAAAAGACCAAAAGGCACCCAGCAGATGCTATATTCTTTGTTATGGGATGATTTTTCCCAAAAGCAAAAAACAAAAGAGTTGTTATTGATTTTCAGAATTATTTTTCTTTAAGTTAGAAGTTCTTGTCCTGTGTTCCTGTATGACATACTAAGAAGAAATGCCTATGTTCCAGTTCTGGGTTTCAAGGTATTTAATTGTAGCCAGATTCTTTTATTGGCATATAAGAAGGTTGGAAATGCAACCTATCCATAGAGTATTTTAATATGCAGTGTTTGAAACAGTGCTGGAAAACAGCATAATTCACGCAGACAATCCGAGATACAATAACACTTTTAGTTGCATTCCTTCAAAGGTGCCAGTAGTAAACTGTCTTTCCTCTAGTTGGCTCCTTGAAGGTTTTGGTAGGATTTGTCATGCCAGATGAGGACATTTGCACCTTAAATACATAGCTTCCATATATAATCAGTTGTCATATTTAGAGTGCAATTCAATATTAAGATGTCCTAAACATATTCAAAGAAATTTTTGGTCATCACTTTAACTGTCAATTTTGATTGAAATGGGACAAGATGTTCTACAATTATATGGCCCTGCCATAAAAAGGGATACAGAAACACAAACATGCTAGCAAAGAGGACAGAAGTTTCATCTGCTCAGGAATCAGGATTAAAGAAAAAAAAATTAAAAATCCTTCTCAGTAAATATTATTTAAAAATTTTCTGATATTCTGACAACATATTTTATATGTATTCTTTAAATATATATGAATTCTTTTGCAAGGCTCAAAAATCTCTGTATTTTGGGGTTTTTTGTTGTGTTGTTGTGTTATTCCTTAGATTAGAGCCATATATTATTAAATATCAGGTCTGCACATGAAACTTAGATGGAAATGAAGTCTTTCAAATAATACAAACTATGCTCAGAGAAGGAGAGGTTATTCACTTTATTTTTCTAATATCTTCCAAAACTTTATATTGGAGTCATTTCAATGCTGACTCCCCAATTTATTTCGACGTTCCGTAAGTGGACTCGCAATGATTCACTGCATTGGCATTGAATCTGAATTAACTAGGGAGAGGTAAAGCGTATCTATTATTCACGTTAATGTGTTATCAATTCTGTTGCATTGGTTTTATTGTATCAATAGATTTTTTAGTAACCTCAGGAAAAGACATACACTGTATCTTAAATGCCTTGCTTAGAGCTTTCAGCCTCTTATTAGTCTCTTCTAAGTGTTTTCTTGTTCTATCAATGCATTAAAACTTCATGCCAATTGCAGAGTTCTATTTCCATCTCACATTAAAAACCCTTTGCCTGTGTAAGTATTCTGCTAGTTTTGCTGAGCATTATCCTTAGATGAGTTCTTACTATAAATAAAGGATTTGTTTTCAGTAGTACGGTTTGTTACGGATTTTCTCAATACAGGGTACTCTTAGCACAGAAAAGCTGAGTAGTTCCAGGGAATGATCCTGGAAAGATAAGCTGTGTCAGGCTTGTTGATAAATTAGCAGTGTTTGGAATGATTTTGTCCAGTGCTGGTCACTAATCCACCCATATGTAAGTTTTGCTTGGCTGCTAGTATGGTACTATTTTGAATAAGTGGTTTCAATGCATCTGTTCCACTTTAAATGAGAACAGAGTTTGATAGCACGATTTCTGCTGTGCTGGTTTTCTGCAGTGTTAGTTGGCTTCAGTGTAAGGATGTGATTGAGCACATTTGATTATGTAGCACAGACATACACTGTGCATCTATACAAGAAGTAAGTTAAAGCCATCTATTTTCCTTGACCTTCTCCCCATGTCTGTACTACTGGATCATATTTTTCATCAAGTATTTTAGGAAGCAGTCTGAGTTCAGGCTACTTATTAGTTATAGAAAGATATGCTGTCACACCTAAAAAAGATTTTTTGGAACAAGGCAATAGTCTGCTTGACAATGTGCATGCAGCTGGTTTTGAGTCAATATGATGTTGAAGAAAGGTAAGTAATATAAGTGTTACTTCATTTAATTTCTATTGATGGCTAGACAACTCAACATTTATGATACCAAGATATGCATCTAGATCTTTCACCCAAGAGGAGAATGCAAATACATTTGTATGTGTGTAGGTTCACCACAAAATTCTTGAAGAATTCTTATTACAGCAACTTCAGAAGCACCACGCTGAGGAAGAACTGCCTTTGCTAATCAAATAAAACACAATGGAATTAAATGTAGGTACATTTAAAATACCATCCCTCTGCAAGACCTTAATATCTAACTCTAGGTTTCTTTACTTGACTCAAACTTTGGTCCTGATCTTCTGATCTTGAGTTCTCTAGTAGCTCTTTCTTTTCAATACATTGCTGTTGAAAAGGTCGGAGGGTCTGGTCCTCTTTTTTTTTCACGTCTTTTTATCCAGTAGATCACTCATTTTGATACTTTTTCTTGCTGTGGATATTTTAATGCTATTTTTTTGACATAGCATACTGTGTTTGAAGCAAAGGTTCTGTGAAACCCAACTGTGTCAATATATATGTAAGCTCTTCATATAATTTATTACTCTCACATAGAAATACATTTCTATTGAATTAGAAAGTTTGTTTGAAAGGCCATTTGTTATATTTCCTTCTGCTCTCAATTGTGCTTTCAAATTTCTACCCAATAATTTTCTATTTAACTTTCCTATTATATCATGTTTTCAGTGCTCAGATATTACCATCCATATGCATGTTTATTTTATTCAAAGTGTAGTCTCACTTAGGAAAACATAAGTTTTTGCCATCCCACAAAGCTATGAAAACAAAATATAATAAATTTCTCTTCACTTGTTGTGGAAAAAAATTATTTTCTGCTAGAAAATCCCTGTTCTTTTAACATCCAAGGCTTTAATCTTCATGACAAAATTAGTGTAAATTTTTAATTTGCTAGGCTGGAAGAAAAAAAAAAAGAAATATTTAAAGGCAGCAGACTGGGGGTTTTGGTTTTCTTTTTGATATACATAGTATATTTTCTGAGTGCAGTTTATTGAAGCCTTGTATAACTTTTTTTTTTCTTCCTTGTAGGTTCTCATCCAAGTAAATAAACACAATAACACCAATAATAAAGCTTCTCCATAATAATGAATCTGTAAACTCCATTTGAGTCACACACAGAACTGAGGAAAATTAGGTGCAATATATATAATCTCCTATGGAAACAACTTGTCATAATGAGAGAAGATGTGTATGAATGTTGATAATGTTGATCTATTCTTTTCACGTAGTTTGCTAAGAAAATATACACATTCCAACACAGATTAATTCTTTTTTTTGTTATAGACATAGAAGCTGAATTTACAGGCAGACTACCATAGGACGAAAAGTTTTCATGTATTTGTGGCCACCAAAGGGCGATTGCAGATAGCAGCTACTCATACCTGAAAGTGAGATAATTGGCCCTAACTGTGTTGAGTTACTGTGAATAAGCACCCAGACAATGTTGCCAGCTGGATAGAAAAAGCAGTCCTGTGCAAACACTTGTGTAGAACTGAAAGTTGTATAAAGTATGTAAGGTTGTTTTTATCTTTAAAGTGGATTGTGTAATAGAGATCAAGGCATAGGAATACATTCTTAGAATATATTGATTTTTAATTCTAATTTTTCATGTGGTTTTGCCATGGTGGATATTCTTTATGTCCCTCCCTGGCGTTATGGAAGAATAGTCTTTTTCTTTTCTATGCAGTAGAAAATTACTTTTATGTTCTTCTTTGTACTGTTAACTTAAAGAACCTTGTATTTCTTCATAAATCTCTGTTACCGGAATTTTTTCCATCTGTAGTTGAAATCCACATGCATAGCTGGAAAAAACTGAAGTACTGTTTCTGATTACTGTGGAATTTGTAGTGCTGTACCTAAGGAAGTTTACACATTTATACATAAAATTTTGGGAATATTAACCCATATTATATGCTACTCTAATTGAACTCATTTTGGAGGTTAGGGACAACTTATATGTTGCAATTTATTTGTATAATGTTAGTTATGTTTCAGAGAAATATCACTTAGGTTGATCTAAACTACTGACTGAAGAAAAGTCAGTGACTGTCACCTATGTCCAAAGTACTGCATGTAAAATCCTAATAATGTTCTATCAGAAATTTAAGTAATTTGATACATATTATATCAATTAATTTGGTGTTGACTGTCATGGATTTCAATGAGAATATTATCAGCAGCCAGCGGTGAAAGCAGCAACATATCTAGTTAGAGGCCTGTCACTGCTGATGTCCCCAAGGTTCAATACTGAGCTCAGTATTGTTCAAGTTATTCATCAGTGACTTGGATGAAGGGACAGATGTCTCCTCAGCAAGTTCCCTGATGACACAAAGCTGGGAGAAGTGGCCAATACCCCAGAGGGCCGTGCAGCACTTCAGAAGGACCTTGACAGTCTGGAGAGATGGGCAGAGAACTGTCTGAAACTCAACAGAGGCAAGTGCAGGGTCCTGCAGCTGGGCAGGAATAACCCTAGGTAGCAGTACACACTGGGGGCTGACCTGCTGCAAAATAGCTCTGTGGAGACCTAGGAGTCCTGTTGGACAACAAGCTGTGCATGAGCCAGCAGTGCCCTTGTGGCCAAGAAGGCCAGTGGAATCCTGGGGTGCATTAGGAAGAGCATTGCCAGCAGGTCGAGGGAGGTGATCTCGCCCCTCCATTCAGCCCTGGCACAGCCACATTTGGAGTTCTGAGTCCAGTTTTGAGGTCCTCAGTACAAGTGAGACATGGAGCTCCTGAAGCAAGTCTAGTGGAGGGCAACAAAGATGATTAAGGGACTGAAGCATCTAGCTTACAAGGAAAAGCTGAAGGAGCCAGGTCTGTTCAGCCTTGACTGCTGAGAGGCGACTTCATCAATATCTAGAAGTATCTGAAGGGAGGATGTCAAGAGGACAGACCCAGGTTGGTTTTGGTCATGCCAATCTATAAGTTGTAGGAAGGCTGTTGGCAACAGCACTGTGGACTCTGTCATCTGCTGCCACGTCCATCCCCTCCTGTTTCTCCTAGATGCAGCCACAGGACATGGTGCTGAAGAAAAGTGGTGACACATGGAATCAATATGGTGCTGAAGAACGGGGCTAGTGGGGGAGGCTGTCACAAGCAATGGAGCTGAGGGGGAGAGCCCCAGTCCAGCTGAGCCAAAAGGAGCACAGTAAAGAGGTAGAAAAGTGACAGCACCATGCAGGACTGACCCCAGCACAGTGGAGCAGTTCCAAGTGTTGCTGGAGGCACCAGCAAGGAGCTGAGCCCAGCAGAGCAGCGGCATAGTACATCTCAGATGACCTCGCTTTTGGGAATGTGTCCATCATCGTTTTTCTCTGCTTTCAGGGCAGGAAACACAAGCCGCAGGAGTGCATCCCCAACATCTTGTCTTTGTGCCAGCAGCCATGCAGAACTAAGTCAAGGTGTTAAACACCTTTTTGTGTGTAAAGCACCTTCTCTTTTTGTATACTTTTGTTATTAATATTGCTGCTGTTACTGTGCATTTCTCTTTCCATTGCTGTTTGCTTTCAGTAAATTGTTGTCTCGACCCATAGTCTCTGCCTTTGTCTCCCTCCTACCAGATGGGGTGGGGGAAGGGAAATGGCTTTTTTGGAGTATAATTTCCATCTGGTGTTAAACCACCACGGTATGACCTGTACATGTTTTGTTTTGTTCACAAACAGGTTAAGTTGGAGACTGGGAATTTTGTGTGAAGGCAACTGGTGTTGTTCTGAACAAGTGTTTAAAATGCTCTTCCCTTATGCAGTTTTCAGAAGAGCTGGGTAGGGATGTCAAACAGATTTCATGTCTTGTGGCCTGACTAATAATTGAAAAAAAAAAAAAAGGAACCTTGTTTTCAAAACTGATGTTCCACATGTTTCCATGGTAACTAAAGCATTCACTGACATCAAGGTTTCTATTTTGTTATCTTCTAAAATTCATTTTTATTGTTAGTATATTTCCCATGTTTTGACTTAGAAGTGATAAGTTGCAACATTTACTAAATTATATGTTGGGTGTCTCAAGAGACCACCTTGTAAAGAACATTTATTTAATTTCACAGGAGTGGTTTAGTCACATAACAAAGAGCAGGGGGAAAAAAGGTACGATTTCTTAAAAAAACACAGCTCTGGAATAATTGCGATATAGTTAGATCATTCATACTGAGATTCCTATGTTTGCAGTGTCTCGGGGTTGAAGCATTTGATCAAAAGGCCAAACACATTGCCACACTATTACTGGTAACTGGGTCGTGGCAAAAAATAAAGCTCCCAATCTTCATATGTGCAAAGAATCTGCCATTGTTGCCTTCTGTTGTTAGTACAAACACAAAACTGTCACCGCTTATGAATGCAGTACATTTTTTTTTAATCTGTTTCTTAGTATGTTTTAAGATGTCTAACATTTAATCTTGAAAGCTTGGGTTACCAGAGAACATTTTTCATCTTCTTTTTTACCAGCTGCTGGAATTTGAGAAAAAGGCTGATGAATTTTTTCTCTAATATTCCTGCTTTTTTAGAAAATACATTGGCATTGACCACATGAGGAGAATTGTGTAACAGAAAGCTGATATGACTTTTAGGACTAATTCAGAAATGATGGCAGTAAATATCCATAGAGACTGGAGCTTCTTTTGTTCCAAAATTACTTCACCAGTTCCTATAAAGCGTAACTCTCATCCTTGATATTTCCTGGTCTTCCTTTGTCTATATGATACCATTTATGAGTGCTTTACTCAGGTGTGTTCCCTCTCATTCTGCAGGGATATAAGATGTTAATAGGTGTTTTGATATCCTATGACATTGGGCATTACAGTTAGATATTGCAATGCTGAATTTTAATTTCTGAATGTAGATCAGAGTTTTTTTTTATAATCACTACTGGCTTATTCAGTGATAGAAAAAAACTTCAGAAACATGCAGAAAATATTTATTAGAAAAATAAAAATCCCCTTGACATACAGTGGATCCAATGATAACCAAACTTTCATTGTATATATTTTTTTTTGTATTTATTTTTTCCTATGTCACTTGAAAAACACTTTATTCCTCTTCCATAACGTCTTCAAATACAACTCCCTTCCAAAGAGGCCAGATATGGGTGTTTCCTACATGTGAGCTGTGCAGCCAATCAAGTCAGTCATGTTTTTCTTCTACACAGAATATATGCTATGATAGCTGCTGTTCTTATCTACGCTTAACGAACCAGTGTTCATCTGTTTTCATTCATGCTTTCTTTTTGAGAAACAGTATTTTTTAAATGGCTATGTCAGTGTTTACACTAACAAACCGGAAACCTGAATATGCATGAACTCACCATGACCATGTCAGGGTATAAACCACTATTATGACTATCATCATCATCATCATCGGCATCATCAGCATCATTATCATCATCATCATCATCATCATCATCATCATCATCATCATCATTAGTATTATTATTACCACTACTATTTCTATTATTTTCTGTTCAGGCCAAACATTGCTATCAGATAATGTGTGTGATGATATTGTGATCTCAATTTAGAAACATGCAACTTGCTTGAAAGTTGGGTTGACAGCTTTTTATATTTTTCTTATAAGCTCCTACTTCAGGAAACTTGCTACAGTCACAGAATGCTCCCTCTCTTTCTACATATGCATATGTATTCAGTGATGTATATAACAACGTATGTATGGATATATTTATATGGTAGTTATAAACCTTTTTCCTGTTGAATATATGAAATAAATCTTGCTTCTGTAGTTGAGACATAACACCCATCTAACAGAAAATGACAAAGGCAAATTGTTAAAAATATCGGTTGAGAATAAGAAAACTTAAAATTTCTACAAATATGATATTGTGTAGAAACAGGGACTTTGCAATTGTATATTGTTTATTTTCCAGTTTCTCTGTCCAAAGTCTTGTGGAGAACTTATCATTAACATAATAGAAAGTCAGATAAATTGTCATTTTTTTCTGTATCAGTTGCTGGCTTCTTCTAGAACTAATCATTAGTTTAACTTGTTATCAGGCTGCACAATGTTTCATAGTTTGGAAGTCATATGATCTTTATGAATTTTAAGCAGTACATGGCATCAAACTTTCCTTTGACGGAAATCGATAATATAATTGAGTGACTTTCTTGATGCAATTTAATCATGCATTATCTGTTAGCTTCTGATGTTTACATGAATCAGTCACTTATAAGCATTTTTACTGGCTTTATTCCTTTAACATCAGGTGTTTCTAAAAATATATTCTCTTATTTTCCTATTTCAGACTTTTAAAATCTGTTTTTAAGTTTTAGCATTAATTGCAGAGTGAGGAGGATTTCTAATGTTCTGATAGCAATATAAGTCATAGAAGGGAGCACTTTTTGGAATGTCATTATCACCTCTTATACTGCTTAAAGAAAAAATAACTGCAAGGAATGAGGAGAAAGAGCAGAGGAAGGGGAAATATAGGAGCTGAACAGCATAACGACATGGTAAATGATGAAAAGAGAAAGGAATAGCTAAACTAAACACATGAATGAATATTCAGCTGTTCTGTTTTAACCAAATAAATGTGAATAATTAATGAAACAAATTAAGCAACATCACTGGATTCTTAAATTAAAAAGAAAAAAAATTATGATAGAAGGCCAAAGTGACTTCAATTATAAAAGATGTAAAGATGGTTTTACTTATTGTTGAAGAAAATGTTATTCCCCACTGTGAAAACAGTGGATCAGCTAACAAGAGAACAGGTTAAGATACACTGCATGTAGTCTGCTTTTGTGACTTCATTCCAAGAGATCATACATAATCGAGTAGGTTTTTGTAGGAATTCTTTGTCAACTGGGTACTGTTGTTGTTCAGCAAAGATGGGGCAGAATTAAAAGTTCAGTTTTTTTATAGTCTATTGAGGAAGATTCCATTCATCTAATGTTTTCTCTGGACTTGCTATTCAAGTCTGGAATAAAGTGAGCTCAGGAATTTTTCATGTAGAGAAGTTATTTTGCAGTGTGGCTTTTTCTGATTAAAGCATTAGTGAACTCATTCTTTTCTTTCTTTTCTGTTTCTTAATTTCATTCTTTTTCTTCTTTCTTTGAGAATTTTTATTACTCTCCGTTTTTTAAAGCCTGTTTCTTGTCAGAAATCTGCAGTAGGTAGCATGTAAGTGTTGGGCATTGAAAATGCTCTAAATTTGTCTTTGTTCTAATTAGATAGTGCTTTTTAACACTGAAAATGAACTTCAGGTTTTTTTCATTACTTTTCCTCCTTTTCTTAAACTTTAGGAAGACAAAACATTGCATCAGTAAGTCTGCCAACATGTTGTTTAAGAAGTCCTTTGACTGCTTGTCATGTACAGTGTTGTACAGTGTTGACATCAATTGACATCTATAACAAGTTCTGATTTTTCCTGATTTATGTTTTGTCACAAGGCTGAAATGAACTGTATTTTATTGTGCATGTACAATAACAACTTTCATCATTTATTCCACCTTTCTATCTTTGGTTAAGTGCAGGCAGATAGAAATGAAACTCAATAAGTTTATTTTCATCTCCCTCCACTAAAACTATCTTAACCTATAATATGTGGCTGTGCCTGTGTTGTCCTAATTAGGACGTAACTTCAGCACAAAATATTTTGGATTTATGTAAATATGTATATTCACATATAATTATTATATAAAATAATTATGTATATAATATGTCTATTTGATCTGGTCAAAATAATCTCTATAGTCAACTGATTTCAGTTGATTATAACTTCATCTGGTTTGGAACTATCAAATTTATTCTTGCTGTCAAAACTACTCAGATTTATTTTTTACAAATTATTACATGATCCTAAAGAAAAATCGATGGTAGAGGTTCTTATCTTTTTTAAGAGAAAGATGCAATTTTGGCTCATATAGACATGTTTTGTTTGGAAGGGAATGAATTCTAGTCTATGTAGCAATAACGTGGTAACTGCACAGCTGAGAGCAAAACAGATTGCTCTATCTCTGACCCATTTGAATATGCAACTTTCTGGTGTATTGTTGTCAAATCCCATTGAAGTCAATGATGCAAGTCCCTTTTTCAAGTCAAGGGAATTTTGCATCATATAAATAATAGTCGATGGAACAACTCCCCAAGCTGCTCCCTGAGCAACATACTGATCCTGCAATGCACAACAGTAAAAACTGTATTATTTTTGCCTGGCAAGTACTATACCTAATCACACAATTTAATATTACACGGAAACTTTCGTTACAGGAATATTATCAGAATATTGTTGAAACATGCTCACTGGCCCCCTTTTTGAAAAATGATCGAGAATAGTTGACCTGAGATGGATATCAAATGGATAAATTTTGATAATTCTGAATCATTAACATATGGAAAATAGATACACAACTTAAATGAGTTTTATCATGGAATGTGTCAAATAAGCTCTTTAATAGAAAAGCCTGTTGCCCTAAGACTGTGATGGATGTAACTGATCTTGCCATGAAGAGCACAATTATCCAAATAATTGATATTTATCCTTTACTTTCCCAGCATAGTACAATTCTATTTATAGTCGTATTCAGTGATATTATTTTTGTCTTAAAAACATTAACTTCTCTTTTCTTCCATTTGGTCTATCCAGGCTACCAACTGTGAAGATCATATTGTTCATGCCAGCTGCAAATAGTATCACGAAAACTCACGGTATCATCAGTTGATTTTATAACCCTTCACTGAAGTTTAATTGCTTTATTTGACTACATAAAGTCTTAGCTGAAATTCAAAGCTTTAAGGGTCTTGCATTTTTCTAAGAATGCTTGTTTCCTAGATATCAGTCAAGATACATTATAATGTTTTACCATCAGAGAGATGAATCTAACTGCCTGTATCACACAAATTGCATAATCAAAGCAGTTATATTTGGATCCACAGTACCTGTCTTATGGCAAGCAGTGAAAAATAAGTGAATAAAAAATCCACCTGTGGTGTCTGAACACCATCCAGAAAAAAAAACTTTAGGAAAAAAGATCAATATTATATCAAACTAATCTGTTATCTCTTCTTTTCATGACCTTTTGGTAAACCACTGGGTATATGGTTTCTAAGTGATTGAGGGAGAAAGGGAAACTTAGAGAAGGTATCTCTTTCTTCAGTTTATGTACTTTTTGTAAATTAGACTTGCCTAACTAATAAAAAAATGCTGCACAAAATCTTTGTGTTTAGATTATTATTATGAAATTACAAAATCATGATAATTTAATTTAAACCTTCAAATTCCAATGTGATGACATATGAGTGGTTGTGCCCTTAATATAGATTTTGAATCCAGAAGTGTTTATGGTCTCCTTTTCTTCTTTTACCTCGGTATTATTCAGACACATTTAGAAAAGGATAGCAACTGCCCTTCTTCCACCATCCCTGTTTTATCCTTCTAAGGAGAAAGGGCAAGAGCCTTGCATTTCCTTGATTTCTCTTTTTTTTTTTTTTTTCACCTAATCTCTATGCTACTTAGTACTTCTGTATTAAAGTGCACCTTCTGAAATGCTCAGTTGAAGAAATCACTTTGCTTCTGTGCTCCAAAGCATGGGGAATGTCTGGCCCCTCCAATCTCCGTAAATCAGTACTGGGTCTGTGGGCGTGTTGCCAATGAAACTCCATCTTTCCACTTTCCTGAGCTTTACCTTTGAAGCTGGTAAAGTCATGACTCCTTGGTAACGTGGATGATGGGGCAAGTTTCCACTCTGCAGAAGCTAGAACAGGCAGCGGGGTTATGCAAGCCAGGTCCATAAAGGCACAGAAAATTAACATTAGTATTGTTCTTGTGTAAACATAGGGAACAAATGTCAGTTTTCTGTAATTAAAAAAAAAGTCCTTACAGATTTCTAGCCACATTGAATGAAATAATTGAAAGTTGATGCCACATACGTATTAGATTTGCAGCTGTCCCTCTTTGCAATCTCCTAGCCTGTTAGGTGTGGAAGTACTTGGACAGAAGCTGTGAGCTGGGGAAGACTCATATTCCTTGGTTTAGCTAACATGACATAACCTCTCCTAATGGTAACAGCAAAACCAGCAATTTTTGTTTTTAAAATATTTCTTTTATGTAAGAGAACATATTAACAGGCTAATTTTAAGCAAAGTCAAGGCAGAAACAATCTCCCCTCTACTCCCTTTCCAAAAGAAATCTCAGGCTATGACATACCCTCATAAGAGTGGAAATCACAGCTATGTTAAAAACAGGTAATTCTTGTCTTATATTATCTGTTTTGTGCTAAGTTGACAGTTTCAATAAAGTATTAGAGCTCCTGAGAGACCAAGTGTTCAATCTTGAGATAATTTCACAAAATTATGTTTTAAAATACATATTGTTACATTGGAACAACAAGAAAAACATTAAATGCATCTGAGGATCAATTTTGTAAGGATATCCATTTTCAGGCTGAAAATATTGCCTTTTAAATTCAATTTCTTTTGGTCTGTTGCCTTTGGATTCTTGTTTTGTACTCTCTTGAGAAATACTGGGGTATTGACAGTTTTGCTAAGAAGTCATCCTGTTTACAATTCTTGTTGAAACTGTTATGTCTGTAAAATACATCAGCTTCAATAAAATTTCAATTTCCATCCCAAGTAGCTTAACAGCTTTAGTGACTGTGTGGCAGCAGAAAAACCTGTTTCTTCAAATCCCCTTTCCTTGCCTCAAAGAACCTTTGTGCTACTCTTTAATATAAGAAAATGTGGCAGCAAAAAAAGAGCCTTGCCAAGGTTTCATATAAAATATTTTAGCCTCTAAAATTTTTAGAGCAAGAGAAATTTTGGAACAATTGAAGTTTCATTTGTTTATTTGTTTATTTGGTTTTTTCATAGAATAGAATGCCCCACATTGGAAGGAACCTCAAAAGATGATCTGGTTCAACTTTCTGTGGGAACAAGAGCCTAGATGAGATTATCTAGTATCATGTCCAATCACATCTTGAAAACCTCCAATGATGGGTTCAACACTATGTCCTCAGAGAAGTTCTTCCAGTGAGCGACGGTTCTCACTGTAAAATAATTTATTTCTTCTGTAGAGATGAAACCTTTCCCAGTGCAACTTCTACCCATTGTCCCTTGTCTTCCTCACGTGGCTCCTTGTGAAGAAAGAATCTGACTGTATCTTTCCTGAATGGTAGGGACCAAAACTGGCCACAACACCCCAGGTACAGCCTGATTAGCACTGAGTAGAGTGGGATGATCACATTTCTAGCTCTACTAGTAACAAGACTGCAGGTGCAGCCCAGCAACTGATTTGTCTTTTTAGCTGCAGCACTGCATGGCTGACCCACGTTCAACTTGTCTACCAGGACTCCGATGTCCCTTTCAGCAAGTCTGCTTCGCAGCCACGCAGTTCTTAGCCCGTAATTTGATCTTTGGTTATGCTGCCTCAGGTACAGAACTTTACTTTTGTCTTTGTTACACTTCATAATGTTCTTTCATCCCATCTAGGTCTTTCTGTAAGATGGCTTTCCCTTCTGGCACATCCACCTCACCACCCAGCTTTATGACATCAGTAGATATGATGAGGATACTTTCAATTCTCGAGGTAGACCCTTTTTGACAGACTGCCAGTCAGAGTAAAAAACTAATATTAAACATCACCTTCCAAAGTGTGGCCTGTTATCCAATTTCCTACCTATAAAATCTGTATCTTGCTAGTTTCTTTGGTTTTCAATTAAATTAGTCTGTAAAATATTTAAAATAAATTCCTTCTGCCTAAAAAAGTGTCATAGAGAATCCCTGCCTGAGAAGTGTCGATGAGCAAAACAAAAGTATATGACTATTTTATTTACTGGTGAGAATGATCCTGGAAGGTTTACACAACCCTAGAACTTAACCCATAACTGTTACTGAAAAGTTACTGTACTGTAAAATCTTACAAATGTAAAAAAAAGGCACACCTACAAATATTAATATGAAAAACTAGCAAAGCTAAATGTGGGTGTTCATTTTTCATTATTAGATGAACGTATTTTCACTACGTAAAAACTACTCACTTAAATTTGTGCAAATTATGTTTTAAGTAAACAAGTAATTTAGCATTAAATAGGCTCCAGAGTTTAAGCATATGTGTGTAGCATGTAGTCTTCGCCTAAGAGCTGATGAGAGCATCTATTAAGTACGATAACTAGTATCTATATGGGATGAAGGCATTCAAAACCTGTTAAACAAAACCTGAATGTTTGTGACTATGCAAGAAAAAGTTTTGCAGTCATGTAAAAGCCCTTTCACCTATAGCTATTTGAAAATTATTTATAGCACTACCAGTAAAATTAAATTTATAGAAGAGGACAAAAAAATAGAAGAGACAAAAAAAAAAAATCTATAAATAACATTTTGGCTTTCATTGAAAAGAGAGTTAGAAGAAACTAAATAACACACACATTTTCCAAAAAAAAAAAAAAAAAAAACAAAAAAAAAAAACTATAA
>VZTE01001674.1:560658-646977 GCA_013397775.1 Eulacestoma nigropectus
CAAAAGACTATTAAGAAACAAAATGTATTTTCTGTGTAATTTTGATTGTTTAATTTGTTTCACTTCTCCTTTCCATAGAAGATTATTTAATTTTGATCAGGTTTGATGTCTTAACAAGCTTATTTTCATGATACTGTTTAGAGCTTTTGAAATTCTCAGGTGTTTTCATATGTATATATTAATAAATTGTATTTAAAGCTTTCAGCTTTTATCATGATGGCACCTCACTATACTAAGATCAAACTCTTGCTCAATCTGTTCTTGTTTGTACATATGAAGTTAATAGAGTTGTCACAGTTTGACCCCAGCTGACAGCTAAGCCCCACATAGCTGTTTGCTTGCTACATGGCAGTAGGCTGGGGGAGAGAATAGGAAGGATAAAAGTGAGAGAACTCTCGTGTTCAGATAAAGAGAGTTTAAAAAAAAAAAAGGCAAAAGCAGCGCACACAAGCAAAGTCAAACAAGGAATTAATTCCCTGTTTCCCGTGGGCAGGCAGATGTTCAGCCATCTCCACAAAAGCAGGGCTCCATCACACATAACAGGGGCTTGGGAAAACAAACACCATCACATAAAACACCCCCTGCTTTCTTCTTCCTCCCACCTATATTCTGAGTATGATGCTGTATGGTATGGAATATCCTGACCCCAACTGCCCATCTCTGTCACCTCTCAACTCTTTGTGCACCCCAGCCCCCTTACAGGTGGTGATGCCGTGAAAAAGGCATCAGTGGAGTGGGGTGAAGAGTAGAAAGGGCCTTGACACTGTATAAGGGCTGCTCAACAATAACTGAAACATCCCTGTGTTATCAACCATGAACAAATCCATAAAATAGTCCCATGTTAGCTACTGTGAAGAAAAATACCTCTATCCCAGCCAAAACCAAAATGGAGTATTAGGTTAGAGTAATAAACAATTGGTTCTTTAGGATTTGCTGAGTCAAAAGACTTGTGTGAAGACACACAGTGACGTATATGAACACATATGGATTATTGTTTATATTCACATGTGCTTAATAGAAATGAAAATAAGAGCAAAAACAAACAGAAGAAACTCTTGTGTTATTAATTACAATTATACCATCTGAGTTAAACTCTTTCAGCACTTTTTTTTTTTTTAATTCCTTCCAGGAAAAGTTTAAAAAGCACTTAAAAATTCTTGCCAAGTAAGCCAAGAACACCAAGAGCCTTTCCAAACTTGTTTGGACCCACTCTGCTTCCGTTTTCCATTCTAACTAATCTTTTTCCTGCCAATCTTAAGAAAACTTCACCAGCTGAGCATCAAAACAAAAATACCTGAATATTTCCCACCAGGTCTTGTCTGTCTTCAAATACAGTAAATCATTTATGCTCTGGGACATGTGAAGAAAAAAATTCTCTCCAATTGTTCACTATGGAAAACAGACTGGCCCGCTCTTAGTAGCTAGCTGAAGCATTAGATTTCATTATAATCATTATTATTATCTTAATTTAAAGCTGCAAGTATTATGAGCATGCTGAAGCAAGTGCCGTACTTTGTGGTCTCTCCAACGTGGACAGCAGTGAAAGCATCGTCTCAATCCAGACATCACCACAGCCAACCACCTTTACAAATATGCTGCAGAACTCTTCTCAGAAGTTGAATCAAAATGTATTCAAAAAATCTCCCAACAATGATCAATTCATGACCTGTTTTTTGACACTGTTTCAAAACTGGAGAGAAAACTTTCTCAAGGGATTTCCAATTCTACATCCCAGTGCATGACAGGTTATACCAGCAAGATGACACCTCTCATCACTTAAATCATTTTCCCCTATTAATAGATTACAGACATGGAAAGCTGTAGCTATTCTTGTATTTTTAGCTATGTTTTTGTGCCTAAACGTGCAAGCTGCTTTTTTGTATTGTTATTAGAACTCTTGGTAATGGAGACATTGTCTCAGTAACCTCTACAACTTTTAATAAACATGTTGGACTGTTTTTCTTGCTTCAGAACCCTTAAGATCCCTATGGCAACAGCAGCAATTGCTTACAAGAGAAAATAATGTTAGAGAAGTATCTAATGTATTTTTATCTGTCTTTAGTGCAATATAGCAGCTGGAAACGAGGAGGAAAGCTGCCATCCTGTAACCAGTCAGCTCTCCCTGGGACAACATCAAGTGATCTATGGTACGCTGGCACTCCACAGACTCTAGTTTGCCTTAGGAAATGAGTGACTGGTCTCATTACCCTGGTAAATGCCTCAGGGCAATGACGAGTCAAAGAATCATTCTCTTCAAGCAATGCATTTTGGGGAAACTATCTCTAACTGGAGTACCTTAGAGCCCTGAGAAAATCCTTTCCTCAAGAGACTACCTCATTACCTTTGTGACTGTACTGTCACTGAATTCCAGAGAGGAGCCTGAACTGGAGAATTGATGAGGAGTAGAGAGGAGTCAAGACCCTGCCCCTTTGAAATTCATACCTTTATTAGGAGCAAAATGGCCTTCATATAGTGAACATTTGGCTTATTATAATATTATACTTGCAAAAATACTGGAAAAACACACATGTAAAATGGGCTAGATTTGAAAGGATGCAAAATTACTTGAAGAAAAGAATTATCTGCTCCTGTGTGTAGGAGTTTTGTCATTTTTCTTCCTGGGAGAAAAGTGTGTGGAATAGCAGCACTGCTACAACTTTAATTTTACTAAAAATATGCTATCTATATCTATACATGAAATCTTTCACATTTAAAGTCTGAGTTTGGCAAGTTATACAGGAAAAAAAATGAAAAAGCTTAAGAAATTTATTTTAGAACTTTCATCAAAAATACTCCCACCATGGAGAGTGGAGGCTTTGACTTAAATATGAATAGCTGTCCACATTCAGAATTAAAGACATCAGAATTCTTTTTAGCTACATTTTTGAGACCTTGATTGCTGGACTCCCCTCATCAGTTTCTCACCGAGCAAGGGTAAGACCATTATGGAAATTGAGAGCTCATACTCACTCCTGTATTTAAATAAATAAACAAACATATTTCAATACAGATGTGAAAGTAGATTTTTTTATTCAAGCCAGCAATCTATTTCTTTATCCATTTTCTGAAACAGAGTCTCGCAATTACTTTCCAAATTTTAAAGTCTCAGAAATGGAATTAGCCTTATTGATTTAAAGGATTATCTTAATCGGAATGAACGTGTAAGTAACCTGTTAGTTATCTGTAAATATGCTAAGAGATCCTTTCCTGCAGGTTTCACACACAGTTTCTGTGGCGTATTTTTGGACATTGTATGCTGCTTATTCATGATATGGTAATCTACAGTCAAGAGTCGGTTGAGTTTGGTTTTGTTGTTTTGTTTTGTTTGAATTGAGTTGGGGTTTTTTTGTTGTTTTGGATTTGTTTTTGGTTTTTTTTTTTTCACATTATTTTTCTTGTGTTTGTTTTTAGCTAAGTGTTCAGGCATTTAGAAAAGAAAGTTCACCCAGTCTTTGTAATACTGCTGCTCACCTCCCACATACCACCAGCCCTGCTAAGCTGCCTTGGATAAATTGGCAACTAAGATTTCAGGCAAAATCTTTCTGACTGTAATCCCTGCTGTCACTGTGAAATAACTTCCTAGCACCTATCTCTCAAGGGCATTTTTCATCCCATACTGGAGAGCACTTGCCAATGTAGTTGTTGAAGCAAACTGTAAGCCACTTCAGTGTGAGAGTTTGATTCACAAACCTAAATAATTTCTGAAATCCCAGACATGTTGCTAAACTACTAAATTATGGAATATGCAAAGAGTTTCTGCTTTTCACTCCATTGAAGAAATCAGATGGTAAAAAATGAGGATTGAAAGGCTGATGTGACCAAACTCTAGATAATTAAATTCTGTATTAATAATTAGTGAACTGAAATGTAAATTAGTAATCACACACTAAAAGAACACCAGAGCCTAAAGACAATTAATTGTTTATTTAAAACTTAGGTATTAAATTGTCCGAAGTATTTGAGTTTGATAAGTGAGTTTTTCATGATTTTATTTTTGTCTCTGTGTGAATTTATTAAATTCTTCTAAATTTAGGACCCTAATTTGAGTATTATAGGATTAGAATCTAAAATACTCATTTCACAGTAGCACCTACTGAGATAGTCCTCTGAGGCCACAGTGCAATGTCAGCTGTCCTTTGTCTGACTCAGATGTCACTCTCACTTAGGACAATGCTGCTGTCGTTTCCCTATATGGGAGCAAATTTAGTATTATGGCTACAGGAACACCTGGGTACCTAAGCCAACATTATGTGCTTCATTTTAGGAAGTGTATCTTTCATTTCTAGGCAGTATATTTCTAAGCATCATAATGTTTAATCCCTTTGTTTACATTTCAAGGAATTCAGAGCCAAAGTCACTATATATGGAGAGAGAAATATATGCAAAGTAACATCTCTAAAGTCCAAGGCCATACAGAAAAGAAATACGTTCGTTTGGAGTGCAAAAGTATCTCTCAGTAGGAGAAAGGAGAATTAAAAGGCTGTGGTGTTCAATTATACCACTGTTCTATCTGAGAGATCATACTTAGCTTGAAATCTGCAACAATTCCAATTCAGTAACATCCATCAGTGTAAGGACAAGAAATAACCTGAGAAATTTCAGAACTCATTCTCTACCTCTTCATTTTAGGAAAACTTTTTTTGATTTCATCTCTCTAGGAATTTGTGAGGACCATGAGTGTATTCATACATCTTTGTGAGAAAATAATGCCTTTCATAATTATCTAAAAGTTAAAGACAAGTACCCAAGCCTTTCATCTGCAATAATGAGTCTGTCCTGGTGTTGAAATATCTTACGGAGTTTCTATCCTTTAGTTTATTAATAAACTTTGAGCTGAATCTTTTTAAATTCCATACTACTGTGTGTGAAGAGGAGGGGATTAAAAAGAGTAGAAAATAACTTTCTGGGAGCAAGACTTAAGAAGAAACTGCTAAGTGTTTCTTGTGTCCATAATTTCTTTAGGCTAATCAAGATAAGTCCAGAGTCTGCCTCAGGCTATGTCATTCAAAGAGCAAAGACCAAACAGACATTGTGTTTTCCAATTACAGGACTGCAACTCTATTGATTGCTAAAGGTTATGTGAAGTTTAAGAATAATATAAAGCATTTGAAATATTTAGAAAACTTGGATAGTTATCTCTGATTTTGAACATTAGGATTATTAAAAATCAGAAAATATTACTGTACTTTGTTTAAAATTAATGGAATAGGATTTCCTCATAAAGAACAAAAAAAATCGCATTCAAAATGCATGATGGCTTTTCTGCCTGCATTAATTGCTTTAGTAAAAAAAGTCACACAAACTGTGAATATCAGATTTGCAAAGCTTAAACATCTGTATTTTAGAAATGAGTTCATATATACATCTGTGGAAACTAGGGCCCATTGAAAACTGTTGTGGTCTTTTTAATTGGAAAATTCTGATGAATGGAAAATAATTCTTAGGTGTTTCCTAGGACCAGGAAAGAAATCTGATCAAAACCAGACTGATTTTGTGGTTGCAATGTATCTAGACTCTTAGTTGGTATAAAGAAAAAAAAAAAGTAGAATAATGACTGGGTTACAGTTTTACAAATGCCATGTAAATTTTCAAATATTTCCCTCATCTAGGTCCGTTTTCCAAAGCTCTTCTATTAAATCTGTTCAATTTAAATAGATAGTCAAAGAATCAATATAATACAGAATGGAACCCTTCCTCTTCCATAAATCTACAAGTGCCCTGTATGTTGAGCTATTCTAAGAATATTTTCTTGGAAGAGTTTTTCACAGAAGACTTCTAAAATCTTGTTTTCCTCACAGTGGACAACAGAAAAACATTTAAAATCTGTTCACAGAAAGAGAACATATCTCCTGCTCACCTCTACTAAAAACTAATACCTTTCTTGCCTGTATTTCTTAAAATCAACTGGAGATGTGTTTGGGTTGAGAGTATGATTACAGTTCCTTGAACTGCATAAATTTAAAAGTGCCACATACCTAGCTAATAATTCTGTAGCTCACAATTAAATTACTCTCTTCTGTTCAAAAAATGACAAGAAGCCAATAACTAATTCAGAATTTCTTTGCCTCCCAACTCATTAATGATTTGAAGAGTGCACATTTTTAATTTAAGCAATACACTTCAATGTCAAAACAATTCGAATGTCACCCTGACAGGTATTATCTTATTTGTGAGTACAGTAAGACAGAAATAAAAAGAGTTATTGTGTTCAGAAATTTTATGACTCATTCTTATATTCACTATCTTTGGATTAATTACTTCCTTGAAATATAACAAGTACCATTCATGAAAATGTAAACAAAATATTGAATAATTTCCTTAATATTGCAGTTTACAATGCTTTTACTCTTTACAGTACAAGAAGAATGTAGGATAAAATATGCTGGTCTAAAGTTTCAGTTGTCTTAATTCACTAAGGATTGTAATGACATTTAGGGAAAATAAACATTTTACAGAAATGTTCACAAACTACTGATAAAAACTATAAATTACATATTTTCAAGTTTTGAATAGAATAGAATAGAATAGAATAGAATAATATAGAATAGAATAGAATGGTATAGAATAGTTCAGTTACAAGGGACCTGAAACAATCACCTAGTTCAACTGCCTGACCACATCAGGTGTGACCAAAAGTTAAAGCATATTATAAAGAGTGTTGTTGTAATGCCTCTTAAACATTAACAAGCTTGGATCATCAACCGCCCCTCTAGGAAGCCTAGAGTGTTTGACTAGTGTTTGACCAACCTCTCACTAAAAAAAAAAATGCTTCCTGATTCTCCCTTGATGCAGCTTGAAAGCATTCCTACACATTCTGTCACCGGATACCAGGGAGAAGAGTTTGTCACCTCCCTCTCCATTTTCCCTCCTCAGGAAGCTCTAGAGAGCAATAATCTAAATTTGGTGTTCAATCAGACCCGCGAGTGTGATACAGCATCATAGGATCCAAAAGATTACAAATAACTTTAGTAGTTTTGATATATAACATAATATGTGTCATTAGACATATGCCAGAGAAAAACAAAATGTCCCCTTCTTTTCCCTCAGACTTGTCATGAAGGATAGAGATGAGGGAATCTTTTTGGTCTGTTTGGTATACCGTTCTTCTTGAAGATATATTGCAGTATTTGGGAAAGCAAAATATTTATATGAAAGGAACTATGTATCAGCAAAGTATCTCACTATCGAAAGACAAAAGGTGAAAGGAGAAAGTGTACATCATCATTTTCTCAGTCTTGTCTTCTGTTCAGTTATCTAAGGCACAGTGCAGTTAATTAGACTGTTTTTACGAGCGAGTTGAGAAAGGTGGATCACGGGGTATGGGTTTAGAAATGTTATTAAGTTTGGATTCATGCTGGCTTTCTTGGTTATGATGTGCCTTTCTAAAGCTTTAGATTTTTAACAAAACTGGAACTGCAACCACAGCAACTGCAGGAACAGATTTCCTTGCCCTTCCCTGATCACAGTTGTGTGTTTGCTGGTTCTAGTACTGTATAACAGTGAAGTGAACAAAGATGAAAATATTAAAAGGTCAGCAGCTCAGACTTTAAGCAACTGATTGGGAAATAAGATTGTCTATGGAAAATCTGGAAATCCATGGATAATATTCCTTAAAAAATGGGTGATATTGCTTCAAAACGGAGCTGTCAGCACAGACCTACTGCAGAGGACAAAAATGTGTCAAAAGGCTTCACAGCAAGGCAGGATTTATGGAGAAACTGACAGATGTCCATCTTCCTGACAGACTGCTGGCATTTCTCACACATGTAGTATTACACTAGAGAATCTCTGATTCCTCAGGATTGGCTGTGCTGTGCAGATGTGACCACTGACTTCCAGGAAGGACAGGAGTCCTACAGCAGTCTGAAGCACTGTGACATTGAGATCCATTTCCCAAGGTGACGCCTCCTGTCTGATGGCCTCAGTGGGGGTTATTTTGGCCCCTGTTCCTATCAGGGCTGCTGTGGCTGCAGAGATTGCTGCTATACTTTTGACATTCTCTCCTCCAAATAAACCTGTCTCTGCTTGGTGACTCCTGAAAGAAATGCCAGTTGTTAGTGGAATGTTCAGATGGCTATGGAGCACACATTCCCTGAAGTCTAAAACAGAAAATAGAAGGGAAAATAGAACTGAAAAGCCATGCAATACACAAGTACATAACTCAACTAGCATGAGAGAGACAGGTGCTTGGTGATATTCCTCTGTTTCTCAACTTGACTATTTGCTGACTGTTCTGACATAGCCGATAGTCACAGTCAGACGAGAGTTGGCTATATCTGAAACAAATATGGCCAGGAAGCCATACAACTGCTTTACCTCAAGTTCATGTATCTTGCTGCTCTATGAGGCTGATTAACTCAGGCTAGCATCTGATGCTAAACTCAGTGAGACTTCAGGGCATGAGCAGTAGCAAAATTTCCAGTGTTTAAATGAGTTTTCATGTAAATGCTTATGCATCCTGATGCTATTTACCATTTTTGGAAGGTTTTTTATTGATTTCTCTGTTGGATTAAGCATCTAAATCCACCGAATTTATACTTTTATTGCTCAATGCTGCTTGGCTCTTATCTATAGCAATTTGTTTATAGCCTTTAACTACACTGTATGTCATCTGGAACATAAGAATATAGTTTTGGGGTTGTAAAGTAAGCATATAGCACACAGCACAGCCCATGAAGTACTTCTCGACCTCACTTTGAATAAGCTACATCTGGAACTTGCATCACTGGCTTAGTAGCAGCAGTTAGGGTACTCAACTGGGATATGAGTTTCCTCCAAAGTGCTTTCCACTTGACATGGTTATCTGAACTTAACCATGTTAACTTCATGCAGTAATTTTGGATGTAAGTGATAAGATGGCTATGGTTCACTCCACTGCTCTGATGTCTTAAAACAATCAGAGTTGATACTAGAAAATCAAGTTAATTCATTTGTTTTATGCTCAATTATTTACATATGAACTTTTCTGAGTGGCTAATTTGCCACAAACATTAGTGACTGATATTTTTAAGCAACTCCAAAAGAACATAATAATTTCTCAAAGTGGAAACTTTAGGGCAATTTCAATATGCCGTGAAAAAATATTTACTAAAGCAAATGATCAGAAAATGGCAGTTGCTTAGTGAAACTAACTGCAGCTTCATACCTGACACAGGTTATTGATTTTCCTTGGCAAGTACTAGAAAACTCCACTTCCTCTGTGTAACCTAATGACTTTGGTAATTTAGGATGCAGTTAAACTCTGAATTCGGGAATGGGAAGAACTAACTTCACCACATAGCTGAAGGAATTCCCAGTTATATCTTTTCCCCACTTGTGTGCTGTTCCTTCAGAAAGTCTTATTATTCCTTCCCAGCTGCACTATTTCTTGTGTTTTACTTCATTTTCATATGTTCCAGAATATTGATTCAAGTTAAAGCTTTTCAATACACCTTTATCTATTTTCATGTAGCTCTGTGGTTTGGGGAGTTTTTACAATACTTTTTTTCCTGTAGCCAGGAAACACAAACTTTCCAGCATTTTAAAATCCAGTATTAAAATACGTATTATTCTCATAGCTGAATGATTTTTCAATTTAAAAAAAATAATAAAATAAAACTATTTTTAAAACCATATAATACAAAATTTCTAATATTCCCCAAGGCAATAAAATTATCTCTCACACTGTCCCTGTATTTTCAACTCTGATTATGGACAAATGCAGTAGAAACATGCAGTTACTGCCTTTTTATTGGATTTCCTCTGTAATCCTAGTATTTGTCCCTATTAAGGGAAAAAAAAATATTAATTTGATGCTTAAAGTGAAGCAGACTGATCTTTGCCAGCAGCAGCTACTGTGCCATTCATATATGTATAGTTCAGATTAAATATAGCCCCTTGAGAAAAAAGAAAACAATAAAAAAGAGGTCCTAACAGCTGACAAACTTCTTGGGGAAATTGTTTATCCTATGTCACCTAAGCAAAAATCACGTCTTTCATATCTCTTTCCCTTACAGCAGAAATAGGATAATTGTATACATGGACTTGAGCAGAACAAACACATATTTCAGTTTTCATGAAGAGGGTAGAGAGGGCAAAAATCTAGACAGAAATAAACATGTGTAATTTGTCTAAGCACTAACTTTAAAATTGCAGTAGTTGAACCCGTTGCTCGTATAGGTCTCAATAATATAACTTGACTGAATTTAGACTGAATTTTTTACATATAAGTCACCATGAAATATAAAATATTAATATTGATGAAATATCACCGTCTGCTTGACCTTAACTATATCTGGTGACTAGAACTGGGGAAGAGAACTATGCAACTTACTTAAGAAGCAAAGAAAAAGGGAAAAAGGCAATTTGAGTGGTAGCTGTAATGAATAGCAGCCACCTCAGAGAACCCAGAAGTACTGACAGTATTGCAAAAGTGCAATATCATTAGCTAGAAGTTTCTGAGACAAAATGTATGCAAACCTGAGGTTGTGAAGCAGATTATAGTTAAAATATTGAGAAGTTTGATGAGACCAATAAATCAGAAAATTTGATGTTGACAGTCTGGAAGTGTAGCAACAGACTGCAGATGTCTTGGAGGGGAGACATTAGAGTTCTTCAAGGATGAGAGCAGGAAGACCTGGAATGGAAAAAAAGAGCCAAACTGACCAAAAAAACAAAGTCTAAAAGAATTGATAAATACTTTGCAATGGCAATAGTATGACAGGTTTTTGAAAATCTATGAAACTTATTCGAAAAATATAGCCCATTACAGTGATAATGCTATGGGGCTAGTTTTTACATTGCTAGTAATGGAAGGAAAATAAAATGCATATGCATCATGTGGAATATAGGATATGTATAATAAAATGTATGTTAATACTTTTTATAAATAATGTTATTGTCATGTGGCCAGTTTTAGCCACTTCAACCATAGTGTCATTACAAAAATTATGTGAGACTTATATAGTGTAAAAAAGACTGCAGGTCAAAAAGCATTTAAATATGTGATAAACTGAAGCAGGTGGACATTTTAGATATAAAATTATAAATTTTTTGTGTCTTCTTTCAATTGAGTAATCCAATCAGTATTTTAGACCTAAAGGTTCTATCAATACCTACAAAGGTAATATTCCACATCTATATCATTTTTGTGACTTTCAGAGATCAATTTATTAATTGTTCATACACTGTTTTTCAGGTTGAGTGAGAGACATGGTCAAACAGCTTACACTATAAAATGCAAATTTTAAATGAAACTGTTTCATTGTCTAGACGTCAGAAGGCCTGATTTGTGGAAGCATCTGAGATTCCAAATTTTAAAGAAGCTTTAGCCTTGAATTCACTTTTGATGGTTCAAATATTTCTTTAAAGTACAGGTTTTTTTAATTTAGGAATGTATAACATAAAATAAACTTTAAAATGAAATGCTGGTTACCAATGAACGTTTTACAACATAAAATATACCAACAAAATTATCACTCACCATGGAAATATATGGTCTTATGACCTATTTTCCATAGAAAATTTTTCAACTACATTTTATATCCTTTATAATGGCAATGCAATAAAGAACAAATTATAGAACTAAATTCATATCCATCTATTAGTTGCCTCTGGAAACTAAAATACCCAATTACTCAAATAAAAAGAAACATACAACCTTCCTGACAGCTAAAACTTTTCAAGGAAGTACCAGAAAATAAGCAATTAAATTGTACATCAAAAACCTGAGCAATATCTAGGCTTCGGTAATCTGTACTTTCTTTAAGTCAGGGAAATTCTTATATATACTCAGATGAGCAAAGAGATATGAAGTCTTGTAAGACTACACAGAAAATAGGAGAATGAAAAAAGAGAACCTTATGAAATAAGTCCTTTCTCATAATCTCTCCAAATAATATTTATCTCATTTTCTTGTTTGTTGTTACAAAGGTATTTATTCTAGTGCCTCTGTTGGAGTAGTTAACTGTTTCAGTGTATAAACAGAACACCCAGGCAGCATAGCACAGATATGAAGGAAGAAATGCATTTTTACATGAAAGAAAGTATATATGAATGTACAGATTTATAGTCATTGACTGGTTAGAAGGTACCATAATTATATTTAAGAATTTTAGAAAAGGTATCCCAAAGACAAAGGATTTAACCAAAGAAGATAAAGTGAGGTGCAATTTAATTTTAAAATCCACATTGTCAATTTCACAAGTAAGGATACTGTGATTATCACTGTTTTAAATGAAGTTCCGTGGAAGAGGGTTTACATGTCTTTAAGAAAATTACATTTTTCACTGTTTCTCAAAACGTCATATATAAATATTTACCTTGTATTTTCAGGAAAAGTTTGTTAGGGTAATTGATCAGAGAGTCTTAATAAGAAGCAGGAGAGAAAAATATACTTCCTCCCTAAAGGTCCCATGAAGTACAATACTGTTCAGTTGTGACAAAGAAAGAGCTAAGATTTTTACACGCAAAGCAGGTTTTACAACACTCTTTTTCAGAATCACCCTGAAACAGGGCTTTATACTGTTTGTTGCATGCATTTCAAAATAATACAGTTAGGACATGAACTATTCCTCACTCAAACCAACCCTTAAATTTGTAGTGCTAGAGCACTGATAATGTCTCATTACAAATTTATTACCCCAGAATAATGGAAAGATTGCAGGATGCATCCTCCCAGCCCCTGCTCCTTGTGGGCAAACTCTTGTTATTAAGGAAATCAGGAAAGGAACATTATCTGTCTGATAATCATCAGGAAATAAAACATAGTTTTTAATAATGTACATGACAATAAAGTAGGACATGGAATACTTAAATACAAGGATTCCCTGGGAATGAGTTTTTTAAATAGTAACAATGGGAAATTTTGACTACATCTGTGATATTTCAAAGGGATTTTTTTTGTTTGCTTTTTTTTTCGTTTTGAGACTGTGGAAGGTCTCTTCCCAGTCCTACAGAGTATAGTTCTGTGTTGTGTGTGGCACAGATCTGAAATGAAGAAGTAAGCTAGTGATCAACTTAGAAAGTCACCAAAAATCCCAGAAGACAAGAAAACTTCCACAGTTTCACTTTTCTATGAGAAAATGGAAGTATTATTTACAGATTTGATATCCGAATGGTGACTCATAAAAATCAAGAACTTGGCTATAGTCTAAACTTGAAAGGAGGTTTAAAACCTTTTACTGCTTCATAAATGAACAGATAAATCAATCCAAAAGAAAATGTATCCCTCATAAAATAGGGCCCTAAACATTTGGGTCTGTCTGAAGCAAAGAGAGGAATCATATGGGATAATTTGCCTCAGCTGCTTTTTAATATTGTGGTTGACAGGCAAAAATTAGAGATAACAGCAGGGTATTGATTAAATTGAAAGTAATCTTCAGGGACGTCAAGTAAATCTAGATTTAAGAATATAATTCTGTGACTTAAAGCAAAATAGCTTTACTGGAACCTGAATTTTAATTTTCCTCAGAGTGGACTACAAAAAGGACAGCTATGGAGGATAAGAGAATCCATTTCAATATCTTAAACTGAAACCTAAACTAGAAAATTTGAACTGTTACACTGTTAGAATTTACAAACTTCTAGGAATGATCTCAGCACAGATTTCAGAGACCACTAGATATCCAGATTTTAGGACTAATTAATGTATATTCAAGTATTCAGCAGTACAGTGTTAAAACTTAGGAAAAATGTAGACTTTGTATTTTTTGCTGGCAAACTCAGAAAAGAAATAACAAACTCCAGCATTTACATGGAAATTGTAAAACCAGTAGCAAATCAATTCTTCTTGCAATAACAGATCCAGTTAGATATTTTTCAACTAAATTCTTTCTTGTCAGAAAAGCACAGCTTTTAATGAATGAAGAAATGAAGGCAAAATGAAAAATGTTCATTATAATAGTTTCAGTTTTCCATTCAGCTGCTATAATATTAGAAAGAGCAGCTTTCATAAGCTAAAATCTTCACCTTCCCTATATCTCTCAACTGGCTTTCATTCCCTTATCATATAGAGTATGAGTTATTTTTGTTTACTTTAATGTTGCTCTTCTTACCCATAATCTGTCACAAAATGATGAAAGGTCAACTTCTACATCTGTATGGTTATGATATCAACATTTATCACTCAGTGGTTAAATTTATAAGCAAACTCCTCTACACTTTCTCCCACTCTAAGCTCCTATAATTACCCACAAAGCTACCTCATTGTTGTCATAGAGAAATATTGTTCAACTCACATAGCTCAAATCAGATCAGGACCAGAGAGGTAGTAAACGACACACTATTATTTGGCAATCAGACAGCTGTACATTCAGGTTCCACATCAGCAATACTACCAATAAGACACAATCCTAGACAGTAGGAAAATGTTACCATACACCTAGAAATTTCAAAATATATCTCTGTAACTAGAACTTCATTAAGGCACCAGCATGGACATGTGGCCCCACATGATCCCCTGTGAATCTGGAGGAGACTTCCCCCCACCACTGTGCCATGGAGCCTGGCTGGGTGCAGGCTGCTGTCATGTCCTGTGGGGAGTTGCTGGATCTGGCCCAGGCAAGGCCGGGACTGCCACAGGCCGATGCTTGGCAGTGCCTAACCAGAGTCATTGCTCCTCCTCTTGTTCCAAGGGGTCTTCCCCACTGATATTAAAGACTTCCATGAATCTGTGACACTGCTTCACTTCAGACTGACCAGTCTTTTTGTTTCCTGGTCTCACTCCAATGTTTATCAAAGTGCTTTTTTTCTCTTATGCTGTACTTGGGTTTCTGAACAATAAGGGATACCTCATCATTCACATGTATTACACACACACATAAAAGATTTTTTAAGGCAATCAACATTAAGTGTTTAATAAAGTCACGAATAACAGCAAACTCCAGATGAGGCAGCATTACTGAATACAACAAATAAAAAGGAGAAGCCATTAGTAATTACAGTTAAAAATTAATTTGAAAGAAAAGAACAACTACTGAAATTTATAGAATATGCCTTTGTATGACTATGTCTGCATCAACAAGGAAACAGAATCCAATTTTTATGGCAAAACAACAGGTACTGGGAGAACTGGTATCTACATTATCCAAGTCTCTGCTTTGGTCCTATGAAATTAGTTGGTGTCCATTAGATATAATCCCCTAGAATCATTCTTCCATGTTATTTTTATCTAAAGGGAACTCAGCTTTAGCACTTTGGAAGCACACTGCAGGGCACACCAGGGTGTCGGTAGAGATAATGGGTAAATGGACTTGTTTCTGAAATATGACTCTCGTGAAGAGGCACCTGTTACAAAAGAGTGGCTCATAAAGACCTTCTACTACCTAATTTTATTTTCTAATTAAAATAGCTTTTTTAGGTTTTTTGTAAAAGGCAATTAATTGCTTTTGACAGATTTCTGCAGCTACAACTGCATTTTTTTATATAATAAATACTAGAATACTAGAATATACAAATATATATATACTAGAATACAAATATACTAGAATACACAAATACTAGAATTTAGATATAGGTCATCATTATGTAGATGTGGTGCTGCTGCTAACTGCATCTTTTCTAAATTCCAGGCAACTTTTCTATCATCCATTAGACATTTGTCCACTGATAAGTGGAAGGTGTTTAGAACGGAAAGTCAAAGGATCACAGAAAATTGATTACATGTATTTAAGTTAGAAACCTACATGTGAGGTTTCCCCTGCAAGGACATCGTAATTGATCTTTAATTGTTTAGAATTTGTTGCTAAATCCTTCAGCAAAACAGGCTATTAGAAAAGCTAGTGAACATAAAGAATATATGTATATTCATTATATTCTAAGTGAACTATGTTATTGTCAAGCCCAAAGCAGTAGTGCTACAGCACCTTGGGAATATAAAAGCTGCACAGAGGGCAGATGGTGCCTCACATAGTCCATTGCATAAATCAGCTCTGCACATACAATACACATATATGGTGAAAAGAGTTAAACAAATTCTGTATCAAAATATAATTATTAACAATATAATTTGAAAAAAGCTTCTCCCTCCAGTTTTATTTTAAAGTTTATTATATATGTGTATGTAAAATCCTTCTCACTCAGCTTCTTAGACTCTAAATCCTAAGCTAATGTTGCTGGTTTGAGGAAAATGCCTTTAAAAAGGTATCTGGATGATTAAATAATTGAAAATTTATAGAAATTAGTCTGTTAAAATTCCAGTAAAGGATTTCGGTTTTACTTGCTACATCCTGAAAACTGTCATTCCAGTGTCATAATGTTCTGAAAAATTTTCACTGTGTGTTTTGCTTTAGAACGTGGAAGTTTGCGTTGACTCTCACTACCGAATTTTCCTGCACCTTGCTTAGAAGGTGTCAGAACACCAATAATGGTAGTGATATTCTACATGTATTTAATATGGACTGCAGATATATGGAAGCACAAAAATCAGCATTAGAGTAATTAAACTGATTAAATTCTTAATGCTGTATGGTTTTGGATACAATTTTACACTGAAACATTGAACTTCTCCTAAGTGTAGTTACCTCTGCTGGCTTTTGTCTGCCTCAGCTCACTAACATCCAAACACAAAGAGAAGCCATGTTTGTGTGGGAGTAAGGATTTCTGTCTAGTAGAATATAGAAGCTAAATGCATGGTGAATCAATTGTTCCCAGAAAGGAGAGAGAATTAAAGCTAGGGTCTTTACCTTCAGTGTGAAGGTTTTAACTCCCAAGCTGCTTGATTAAAATACAGGGAGTTTTTATGATGATTTTTTTCAAATTTATCCTAACTTTTCTTTCTTTTTCTTTTTTTTTTTTTTTAGATAAATTTGTTCTGCGAATTTAACATTTGCAAGAAAAATCTGAAAAAAATTTCAACTTCTCTTCTGAGATAAAAAATAACGTATTTAACCTGAAGTTGTAGTTCACCTTGTTACTGTTCTTTATTCAAGGATGAGAATTCAGACCAGGGTGGCTGCCAGTGTTTTCCACACAGGTAAAGAAAATATGAACAAGAGAGAAGGAAGAAGTGGTCAAAGGTACACTTTCTTTACATATTTCATTTTCCCTTCTGTCCAGCCTAAAATGTTGTGCTTTCATATAAAGCTTCAACTAGACAATGTAACTTCCCCATTCATATGATGTTTATTTTTAATCTTTCTTTTTCTAATATTTTATCTAGTTTAGCCACACATACATACACATAAACTCTCATGTTTTTAAATGTTTGGTATTTTATAGGTAATTGTTCAGTCTTTTAACTTGATTATTATTGCTGGAAACAAACAAAAGCAGAAATTACACATTAAATTTGTTATATACCATTTCTAAGTAAAAAAAATATAGTACCTTGATAAACATAAAAGTATATAGTTGCTTCAAAAGATTTGTATTTGCCACATTAGTGAATATAAAATATTTAGTCTGCCACATTTACAAGTATTTGTACACACATTTTTACAAGAAAATAATCTAAAGAATAAAACCCAGTAGTTCTACAGCATAGATATTTTCTTTGTACGATAATCCACCCATTAAACAGTGAATGTTTCTGGCCATTAATCCAATTAGCAATCCTTCTACTCCTGTTTTATATACTATTGAGTATCACAAAACTAGACTGGGATTTTTGTTGTGTAACTTGAGAATTTCACTCTTCTTACAGGAGATAGCTCTGCAAGGCAATTGATTCTAAATGGCAATGTCAGAGGGCCACTGTTAGGACTCCAGGACTCTATCAATGTTTCCAGGTCAGACTTAGATTGTTTCAGATCACTTTGATCTTGAAATCAAATAGCCATTCAGTTCAGGAAATACTCATGGGTTTGGCAATACAGATAAGAATTAACCTGCATTCTTTACACTGAAGACACTGAAGCAATACTTCTAAGTTACTGATACAGCAAAATATAAATAAATTCATCTTCCACTGATAGCAATGGTGACAAGTCAAACAGTTACCTATGCCCACCAAGAGCCTCACAGAAAACAATATTCACAAAAAAAGGAAAAAATATGTGGTTTTTGGTAGGGTTTATCACCAGAAAAACTTAAAGACTTCTGATTTTTAAGAGAATCACCATTAACACAGAGGTATTTCTTTGTTTAGAGAAATTAAAAAAAAAAAAGGGAAAGAAAAATAAAAAAAAAAAAGTGAAAGAAAAATACAAAGAAAGAGAAAAAGAAAGGAAAAAAAATAAAAATAAATAGGTCAGAAGGACAGAATAACATTAGTTTGGGGAAGGTTTGAAAGAGTCTTGAAAGACAGATTAGTATGTAAAAACTGTACTTAAATTGTACAAAAGAAGCTCCTGACTAAAGCAAACTTTCAGCCTAAAATGGTTCTGAAATTGCAGTGTTTGTGGAAACTGTGACTTAAGATAAGATTTTTATTCAGGGGCAAGCAAGAGGGCAATGTCCATAAAACACATATCACACAAAAGCCACAAGGCAGATAACCCCAAAAGCTTGGTAAATATAAAAGTTACACCCAAAAGCTCAGTAAATATAAAAGTTACAACTGAACAATTAATGGTTAAAATAGAAAAATAACATTTTTTAGCTGCATTAGGAAAATGTTCATGTTTGCCAAATGAGTAGATGAATCTTATTTTGACAGGAGCAGCCTTGGACTTAGAGTACACTGAGAAGCATGCATTTGATTTTCAACTGTCTCCCATAATCACAAAAACTTTGTTTCTGATTCAGAAAACAGGAATTGTACGTGGCCAATTGGAGTTTCAGTAAGACTCCCCTCAGTGTGAGAGTGAGATAACACCACTTTAGATGATCTGATTCCGTTGTCTTTCATCCTTTTTGAGTGAAAAATTTACCTTAAATTTACAATTCTATATGCTTGAAGAACACGACCCTGAGATTAGCTCAGTTGGTTACAGCATGGTATTAAGAATGCAAAAGTCATGGTTTTGATCCACATATGGGCCATTCACTTAGGAGCTGGACTTGATAATCCTTCTGGGTCCCTTCCAACTCAGAGTATTCAGTGGTTCTGTGCTAGTACAAAGAACAATTCCTATAACACCCTAAAAAAAGTGTGGAGGGAAAAAGAAAATAAGGAATGAAAAAGAAAAAGGTTATGCAGCTGGATTATATGGAGGTAGGAAGTTATTTTCTTGTCATTTCACACTAATATAATTTTTACTTTCATCAGATCCACTTCTGCAAAAATTACTCTTTCCATTCAAAGACAGAATTAAGACAGTTAAGGTAATGCATTGTCTGAGGATTTAAAGACTTACATTTTTAACAGAAGCATGTATAGATATGCATAATAACAAAAAAATATATTGAACATAAATCACAATCTTTCCATTATTCTGTGAAGTGGTATAACTCCAAACTCTATTTTCTAGAAGAGTTATTTAATTGTCCTCGATTTTTTTGTTATCCCTGAAAAAATTTCGGTTTCATAAAAAAATAATTCACTTGTAAAATTATCTATTCCTTCACTCATAAAATTTTCTTTAATTGTAAAACTTTCCTGGTCTGCTTTAACAGCCTAAATATGGGGTATTGTAGGGTACTAGCTCTACCAGTGAGTCACATCAAATAGGTAGTAAATACCTGTCCTTTGGATCAGGAGATCAGAGACCAAACACCTCAGCCAATACTCTGGAGAGCAATTCTTTCTCCTAGAGGTTCAACACTTACTTCTGTATTTTCAGCCAGGTTCTAGACCTGCAGCCACTGAGGTTTTTCTCTTTAGAATATGTAATAATTTGATAAATGCTGGGTATAAAAAAGGTATAATATGGGTAATGGATATGCTAACTGTAGAAATACTTGTTAAAAGTTCTGACTTAAATTGTGTTCAGATAAAATATCAAACATTGTAAGTGTAACAGCCGTCTGACAGGTGCTACATCTGTGTTTGTTTGGTTTGGTTTTTGCTTTTGTTTTGTTTTTCTTTTAACTCTAAAAATTGTTTAGTATTATAGGAAGGAAAAGGAAATAGATCTTTGTACAACTTATGACAGCTGTAAGGAGAATAAATAACAGTTCCACTGAAGACTCTACAACTTGGACATCTCCTGGGATATAAAAGTTCAAATATCCATAAACATAACAAAACAAACTGTTTGTTTAAATAGACCTTAGATTATAAGTGGTTTCAGGACACATAAAACTACATTCTTCAGTGATTAAAAAAACCATAGATCAATAAATAAATAAATAGTACAATTATATAATGTGATTATTATGTTTTTTTAAAAACTGGCAACAGCTTCTGCTCTCCTTTGTATGACTCCAAAATTTAAGATTGTAGAATTCATCAAGCTGACTGTGAAGCATCCCTGTGCTTTCCAGGAGAGGGGGCTTGGTACGGAAAGAAATTGCAAAATAAGTTAGTTTCACTTAAATATTCTCTCACCTCATGAACTCTAGCTTTGATACACACAGGCTTGTAATTCCTATAGAAATTATTATGTTCATTTTAAGAACAAGCTGATTACACATGAAAAAGCAAATAAGAATTCAAAAGGAAAGATAGCATTTTGGTGGTTGAGGTAAAAGTAGTTGAGGTATATGATACTGTTATATATATTACTGAAAACATATTTTTCACTGAAGATAGTTGGTGATTGAATTTCTAAATGATGATTGCAGTCCTCCCAGGCTAAAATATTAGGGGCAAAATATTGGTTCTTGCATGCATACCCTAGGAAGATTGTACCAACAGTAAGATGGTTGAATCTCACTTTTCCGGTCACAAAGTTTCTTTAGTCCTTCAAAGCAGAGGAAACCACACTCTGACCATGAAGATTGCTTTAGAAGATTATTTTTAAGCAAGTAACCTGGAAGATATTGAGTCATAGCAGTCTGTGGAGACAGGTAGAAGTCATGTGGATGCTGCCTCCAAAATATTTTAAATGCCACAATACTTACTACTGCTATGATAAGATTGCTTACTTCCAAAGAAATGTTCAAAAGTTAAGCATGGATTTCAGATGATATAATTGTGCATCTTATGGAGGACAGTACAATACCTGTTGTGAGGGATTTCAGCATGGGCAGCCAAAAGAAATTTGTTCTTATGCGTACTGAAGTGTTAGACGTAAGTATGCATGAAGGGACTCTCAAAAACTATATAATGATTCACAAGCAGCTGCACATAAAGCTATGTCATATTACAGTCCTAAGAGTCATAGCATCAGAAAATGGTTTGGGTCAGAAGGGATCTTTTTAAAGTTCATCTAGTCTAACACCATACCCCCAGCCACCACATAAGGATATCTTTCCCTAGGTGTCAAGGTTGCTCAAGGCCCTCATTCAACCTGTCCTTTACATTGTAAATTAATTTTGTTGTTTTCTTAGTTTTCTTAGTTTAAGCTTCAAGGCATTTTCAAGTATTCTTTTTCTCAAAAAAAGAAACAACTGCAATTATTTTCTTCTTTGAGTAAAACACTGTGGAAATTATATTTCAAGTGCTAAGAAAAGAGATGAAAAGAAATTAAAACACAAGTATATGGTAATATATGTTCTTGAATTAATAACATTTTTAATTTAAATTTCATAATAGTTAAACTTTCTGTAATTTTAATCTAGTACTGTACCATGGGAAATACACAGTGTTATAAGGTATTTTTATTTGCTTTAGGGTTTGTTTTGCCATAATGAATACTTTGTAAATAATACTAAAATACAGTAAGAACTCTGACATGATATTTCTATTACAGAATGCCACTTTATAATTCAGTTTCTATTATTTTTTTCCCCAAACCCTTTAACTGCTAAAATGGTCCCAAAGGTTCTTCTTTTATTGCTAGCGAGGTTTGTAATTCAATACAGTTACTATGCCATTTACATCATTTCATGTAAATGGAAATGTCTAAACACATGCTTTGTTTTTCATTACTTAAAGTATTGAAAGTAACAATTCCAGTGCAGTAGAATGTTTTTTAAAAGTTATTGGAATTTTTGTCGTTTTTGTCAAAAATTTTATAAAAGAAATTATATTTAATCTATAGAAATACGGGTATTTAATGAAAAAACAATAATTTCTATGACAAAATGAATAAATTTATACTCTTATACCACACATGAATATGAAATTGCTTCAGTTGAGACTTACAGAGTTTCAAAACCTAAACCACAACCCATCAGACAGGAAGAGAAAATACACACGTTAAAAATATAGTTTACACTACCTGTGGACCGACAAACCTTTTATCCATTTGATTTATGTCATAGCACCTTAAAATATTCAAGAGTTAATCCTTGACAAATAGTATAACTAATCTAGAAGTGATGAATGCAAAACTATTTTTAGAAAGTGTTAACAATGGTTCACTTTAAACTGGAAGTACATAATGAGATTCTCTTCCCCGGGGTTCTATCCAGTACTATTCAATGCTGTTCAGTACTCTAGTAATATTTATTACATCCGTATACATTACCACATTGGAGGAAACTGCAATTGCAGGAGGACTGGATTAGAATTTCAACCATTTTGAGACACTGGAAAACTCTTATGGAAAAAAAAGGTTTACTTAAGTCAAAGGCACAATTCTACGCTTAGAGAACAAATGATTTCAGAAACACGAAGAACAGTGTGAGGGTAGATTTGCAATCTCCAGAGTAGGATTTGGGAGTTAGGATACAAAGTAAACTGTGGTAAACTACTATTGAAATAGTTTGCTGTTCTGAAAAAAACATAAATAATAGGCTGAGGTGTACAATTATGTGTCTGTAAAGGTAATGGCTCTTCTGTACCTGAACTTGTTAAATTGTAGTGTATATTCCGTCTCTAATGTGTGGATCCGCTGGGGAAATTCAGGGCTATAAAAATGTTATTTAAAAGAACAGTCTGAAAACATTTGGATTTGCATGGGTGGAGAGGCATGGAGGAGGTTATAGCCTTTTTCAAATACACAAGAAAATGTTTGCAAAGACCAAAGATAAAAAATAAAATGTTTTGCATACCCACAGTCAAGTGAACTAGAAGTAATGGATGTAAATTGCATCAAATGAGGCTTTAGTTAGAGATTAGGAAAAACATAAGCTATTTTTAAAACTTGTGATAGATTGCCTACATGCATTATGGATTTTTCCTCACTAGACATTTATAAGGACATGTTGATCCATCAAAAATCATTAAAGCAGATGAATGTTTTTTGAGCCATTTGGTTTTGATTTTTTTAATTACAAACATGCTAAATATGGATGTTTCTTGGCTATTACAATGCTAACTAATAGGAGGCACCAAGCTATAGAGGTTGAGAATGAATGTGATTGATAAAAATGATTTTCAAGAATGTGAAGATTTACAATGCTGTTATCTTTGGGTTTGAGTGAAATGGTTAAGAGTCAAAATGGATGACTTAATTGACTGGGTTTCTTAGAGTATATGGAGAGAAAAAGACATTACAAATTGCCCAGCCTGAGGGCTGGAAGATAAAAATGTACGTACGTAAGAGAAAACTCAAAGACCCTTGGCACAAAAATTTAAGTTTCTAAATTAGGAAAAAAGCATTTGCCAATGATTTTACATTAATGAAAAATCAGTATTTAAAATAGATCATGGAATAGTAAATTTTTCAACCCAGAATCTCTGCTTTTTCTGTGTGAAATTTGTTTCTGTGCAGGCTGTAGTTAAAATGGGATAATGTCTTCCTCTTAAAATGGTGGTATTTCACAGAATATTGTGGCTTGGAAGGGACCCACAAGGATGATCAAGTCCAACTCTTAAGTAAATGGCCTGTATGGGGCTTGAACCCACAACAGTAATGTTATCTGCACCCTGCTCTAGCCAGCTAAACTACTTATAGGGATAGCAGTGCATGGGACATATAGCTGAAGATAAGTGAAATATACACCAAAGTATTCAAGAATGAATGATAATGCTATCTTTCTGCATTCTGTTAAATAAAGGAAATTTAAAATCTTTCCACTATAATACAAAGCAACAAAGGGTGATTGTTAAATTCTGTTTCAAAAAGGTATACCTTTTCTGTACATTTTTCTTGTGGAGGGAAAAGTGCCATATTTGGCCTCTGAGATTGTGACATTATTTCTATACTTGAGAAATACACTAAGAATTTAAACTTGTCTAGGAAAAGAAAAGCCTTGACCTTTTTTTTGGATGAAGTACCTCAAAAATATGGTGATGAAGACCGCATAAAAAACCGTAATGCAAATCTTCACTTTCACTGAGGGGAGAACCTGATCTCACAGGTTAATTGTTCCAGATCAGAAGACAAAGGAAGATAAAATGTTCTCCCTTTCTGCTATCTACTTAGCTCTCTCCTCTGTAGTTTATTCTGTTAAATATAACTTTTTAACCTGAACCCTTAACTTGCGACTTTAGGTACTATTTAAGATTCCATGTAGCAGAATTTTTAATTGAAGTGTACATTAAAATTTTAACCCATTTTTTTTTAAACTACAATGTTTATGGAATTTTTTTTAGGAATTTAGTTTGTATTTTACATTGATATGCAATGAAAGAATCTGTATTAAATAAATGCTTCCTAATTACTGATATTATACTTTGGATGTATGTAAATTTATTACATTCATGGAGTCATTCACTATAGGTGAGTTGAAATTAAGTTAACACATTCAATCCTTTACCTAACTAGAGGAAAACGGTCTATTCATATGGTAATATTTGTATTTTATTTTTCAATAATGCTTTTCAAGAAACAATTAGATTGTTAAATATTTGGTCACCTTTACAATAGAGATATAGTATATTTTTTTATTTAGACTAAAAGTAAGACATATACAGATATATAAAACATCAGTGAATTTCTGGTCACTAGGTTTGTAGTTAAATTTGCAATGTCTTTACAGACAGACTTTCTAAATTTTTTTAGATGGCTACTTTGCTTATTGATTTTCTTCTTTCTAAATTTCACTTATACCCTCTACTTTATTACTATTTTGTGTAGCTTATGATAATGGAATGAATCATTAGTAGGAAGTTTGTCAGTATCATGGAGCAGAAATGGCTACAGACTTTCTAGAAAATTTTGTGTGATAATAACTGGCAATGATTGCAAAAATGTAACAAAGTTTTGGGTTCTGTGACACTCTTCAGCTAGTGATCAGAGAGTAAATCACATATAAGCTATTTATTATTTGTCACCCAAGTCTAAATACGCCTTTCATATGATCCAGGATAATCTGTAAAATGTTTTTTTACTTAGTGTTATCTAGTCTTCCCCAGTTTCCAGGAATCTGTTTTTTAGGGCCTCATCTTCCATGTGATCTATGGTGGAATTAATCTCAGGGGCTCTGCAGCAATGCACAGCAGCATTTGCTGTGGTGTCAGGCACTACCATGGCTCACAGTGCCAGCTGGTCGGTCTCACAGTGGGGTTTCTTCCTGTTGAATAATCATCCTGTGACCCACGGCCTCCTGTGCTGCTCTCTGTGATTCAGAAACCTGTGACAATTAATACAAAAAAGAAAAATAAGTTAAAGTCCTTGTACCACTCTACTCATGGAAGGGAAATTTGATTCATTGAAAGGGATAATGGCAATTCCATTGGTATGACTGAATTTTGTTTAAGGTCAATTCAAAGGCCCATTATCTTCATTAGATCACAGCATAACAAAAAGATGAAAATAGAAGAGAAGGTGAAATGATATTTAAGTTAAAATTTGATTTTACCTATCTCACCTGGAAGTAAACTACCCAAAATTAAACTAAAGAATTTATTTTCTGAGTGAGAGACACATGGAAAAATCAATGTTTGCATCAGGCATTCTTCAGGCTTCTTTCTGCATTTGTTAGTCCAACATGATTAAAGTTTACTCTTTTTTCTTTTTTAATTATTCACTAATAGGCCATGGGGCCATTATATATAAAAATATTTTTTTTTAACAGAGGTAGAAAGTAGTATTTATAAATATTGCAAACACATATTTTGTAATAAATCGATCTACCTTTCTGAAGTAATAGACAATTGCAAACAAAATTACCAAAAGCTTTTGCTTTGTGTGGTAGCCTGTATTTAAAATGTTGTAGAAAAAAGTTTCTGACTCATTTGCAGAGGTAGCAGTAAAGACTTGCAGTATGTGAAAGGCAAAAAAAACCCCCAAAAGCAGCCACAAGCCACACATGTATTAAATTTCCATAGCCAAGAGATGAATGCCTCATTAAAGCAAGTGATCAAAAATAATTTCCAGTGATTGTAAGATATTGCATTCTTGGTCCTGTACATATGTGGATGTAGACAAGTGCAGGAATCCTGTTACTTCTTCAGTCTGTGTTACTGTTCTAGTGTCTTTGAACACTGTAGTGGGAAGCAGAGATCAGAAAGACTTCTTGTACTGTCTTTCCTCTTTATGCTTTCCTGGAACACTTTATCATGACTGAGTCATAAAGGGAACAGATTGTAATATTGTCTTGCAAAAATCCATTGACCTTGGTAGAATGCCTTCTGAAAGAGAACTCAGCTTAGTGGAAGACATAAAAGTAGAGGCACTGAATGAGTTTCCTACACAGAAAGAAAGGATCAAAAGGTGGCCTTTTTTCCTACAAAAGAGAAGCCAATCACTTCAAATAATTTAACTATTCTGAACTTGATCCTAAAAATAATATATTAAAAAAAATTAACTCCTTTTTGTTCTCATGCAGGCAAATATGCTATCTGCCTTTTAGAAAACAGTCTCTCAGATAAGTAAAAATATGAATCTTGTAGCCCGGAACTAGTTATTTGTAACTAGTTGTAATTAAGAAGTATGTAAATCCTGATCTTCAATCAGTCATTTCAAAATTAAACCTGAAGAAAAGTAACCCAAAAAACTGCCCTGCAAATTTCTCATTATGGTGCCATTTAGAAATGAGATTTCCAGCTGAACTGCAATTGTGTTTAGTTAAACAAGTGGTCAGATTGCAATTGGTATATGCAATATGGAAGTTATTCAAGGGTAACATTCTGAACATATGCATAATTACCAGAAGAAAAGATATGAATTATATTAATTTAGTTTCCATTACAGAAAAAACAAACATGAACTGCTCACTGCAGTAAACAAAAGAGTTGGACTTGTCTGTATTTGGGAATTTCTTACCTGAAGAAATGAAAAGAATACACTGTGTACTCTTGATCTTTAAAGTCACCAGTTATCAGTGTAAAAGGCTGCCTTGTTAGGAATCTGCTGCAGGAGAAGGTCAAACAGCATATTATGATTCTCACTGGAAAAAGTATCTGTTTTACTGCAACAGCATCTATTTCACTGTTGGAATCTCTATCTTCTCTTAGGTACGCAAAAACACTGGAATTTTTAATATGCTATTTCCTTGAGTCTTATCAGAATTATAGATCATGTTTAGAATACAACCTAAATAATTTATACTAAACCAATTCCAGTTATCTAAATAGCATTATTTTGAAAGCAGGTTGACCGACTCAACTGCTGGGGGAAAAAAAGCCAACCAGAACACAAAACCACAAACAAAAAACCCCCAAACCTTCAATTAATAGGCATGTGAACACAATATTTTTCTTAGTAGTTAAGCTCACAAATAGAATTAATGGTCTTGAGAAACCTTTTATTTATAGAGTTGCAGAAAAGAAAGAGTTTCTCTGATTTTTTTTGTTTTCCCGGTAAGATAGAGGTGGTTTCAGTTTCCAGGTGAAGTGAGTAAAAGAAAATATCTATAAAAAGGTAAGTATATATTTGAAATTAGTATTTTTGTATAGATGTTAAGGTCCAATTTTTTTACATTTACAGTGAAGAAAACACAACTCTTTCATTTCTCAGAAACACATTAAAACATTTCCTGTTTTCTTACAAATATTCTCAGCCTTTCAGAGAAGAGCTTCTTAGAAACTGTTCCTAAATCACTGGAACAACTATCAGCTGTACTTCTTTTTATTTTCTTGCTATTTCCTTTCTACTTATATTTTTCCATAAGATTACACTATTTACACTACATTATATCTATAGCATTACTTGTATCACAATCATTTAAGTTAAAACCTAAGATTGTCAGTATTAAATGCTTATTGAAATATAATACCAAAAGCTTAGTGTTTTTCTCTATTTCTTTTTATTTTAAATTATTTTTTTAAAACCTGCAACTCTTGTTATTCACTTAAGGGTTTGATCATCCTAGGTGACAAAGTAAAATTTCTAAGAGAGCAGATAGTTCTCTCATATAGCATAAATACATAAAAATAAATTATCAATGACATTATTAAGGTGTCTATAGGTAATAATGAGTATATGAGGTTGTTACAAGGTTGACATCTAAGGAGAAATGCAGGACATTCAGAGTGAGGGCATTTGTCTTCCCAAGTAGCCATTACGCATGCTGGAACTCTCCTTTCTGGGGATGGCTGAGCATTTGCCTGCTAAAGGGAAGCAGTGAGCGAGTTCCTTGTTTTGCTTTGCTTGCACGCGCGGCTTTTACTTTACATATTAACCTGTCTTTATGTAAACCCACACATTTTCTCACTTTTACCCTTCCAATTACGTCCCTCATATCTGCAAAAATTCGAATTCATAGAATCATAGAATCATCACAGAATCATAGAATGGCCTGGACTGGCAGGAATCTTAAATGTCATCTAATTCCAACCTCCCTACTGTGAACAAGGACACCTTTCACTAAACCAGGTTGCTCAGACTCCATCCAACATGGCCTTAAACACTTGCTTCCATTGTCAACCTATTCCAGTGCCTCACCATCCTAACAGGAAAGAATTATTTCTTAATATCTAATCCAAAACTTCCCTCTTTCAGTTTGAAGCCATTTCCACTTCCTGTTACTACATGCTCTTGTAAAAAGTCTCTCTCCATCTTTCTTGTAGGCTCCCTTCAGGTGCTAAAAGGCTGCAATTAGGTCACCTGAAGCCTACTCTTTTCCAGGCTCAACAATCCCAAATCTCTGGACTTTTCCTCATAGGATGGGTGCTCCATCCCTCTAATCAACTTTGTGGCCCTCCTCTAGACTCACTCCAACAGGTCAATGTCCTTCCTGTGCTGGGAACCTCAAGGGCTGGATGCAGCACTGCAGGTGGCGTCTCACGAGATAGGAGTAGAGGGGCAGAATCACCTCCCTTTCCATGCTGACCACGCTGCTTTGGATGCAGCCCAGGAATGGACATTGCCAGGTCATGTCCAGCCTCTCATCCACTCCAAGTCCTTCTGGGTAGGGCTGCTCTTGGTCTGTTCATCTCCCAACCTCTGTTGATAGCAAGGGTTGCCCTGAACCAAGAGCAACACTATGCATTTCATTTTGTTAAACTTCATGAGATTCCCATAGCTCCACTTCTCGAGTTTGTCCACATCCCTCTGGATTGAATCCCATCCTACAGACCTTGTTCAGCTTGATTTTTCATTATTCAGAGAGTTATACAGCCAGTCTGGGTTTTGTTTGTTTATTTGTTTTAATAACACCATTATAAAATAAAAACTGGATTTATTTAAGTCAGAGAAGAAAAGGAGAGGTGGACAATGGGAAATATGAAAAAATCCGACAGCACTTATTTTGATTACTTAGAAGAAATAAAATGTTGTTTCCAATTATCTTCTGGTATATAAATATTCCTTGTCTGAACCTAAGTATTTATTAAATTGTGAAGACCAGAAATAATATTATAAAAATGTCAACCTTTTGTCCATGATTCAACAGTTCTGAATTCTGTGTAACTTTCTACTTAAATGGGAGAGTGCTCACATAAGCATCATTTGCTGCAAAAATGTTCCTAAGATTTCTCACAAAAAGATGAATCCACTATGTAATTACAGGAAGCCACCAGTAAACAATCCACAAACATTTAAAATATAAGAAACACTGAAATACACTGATCACATTATATAATTTATAAATAGTTTATGAACAGGAAATAAGGATGTTTTCAAATTGTATCCTTTGTGCAGTATCTTATGCAAAGTAATAACCCTAATAATAAATTTCTTTAATATAATATGTCCCTATAATTTGCATGTGATAGTTTTATAGCAATTTCTCTTTGTGGAGGAAATAAGTGCTTACAATGTTGCTGTGTCCTTGCTGTGACAGGCCAAATTTACTTTGAGGCTTCTTATTTTATTAGCATGTCCTTTGTTACAGAAATTACTAGCTTAGACTATTCCAGCTCTGTTTTCCTATAGTACAAATGGTATTGTTTATTTGTATTTGAATAATGGGTACAAGGTTTTATATGAGGCTTTCATTTGAGTCAATTTTATTTCATTTAGACTTCAACAACTAGTACTGTCTATTTTCTGTATTTTCTTCAATGCCATTAATTAACTGCACCAGTTTTTAAATGCTTCTGAAGAAAGGAGATCATTTGCTTCTGCATAATAAGACCAAGAAGTTTTCCACCACTCATGAGTTTTTTTTCTATCTGCAAATAAACTAAAAATAAAATAAATAAAATAAATAATTAAGTATAATTGGATATTTCATACATGTTTTGAAGACTGTGTTTCCCATCTTTGTGATAGTTTTTTCGGGTTTGATAAACACATTTCATTTAGTAGTTACACGGTTAATGACAGAATCACTTTTGTATTTTTTTCCTAAATAAAGTTAATTATTCATAGTACTATAAGCCTGAGTCCCATAAGCAAAACACCAATATTAATAGCTAAGTGAAAATAAATGTTTGGTTAGTTTTTGTTTTTTTAAATTTTTTTTTCCTTCATATGAGTAATGTTTTATATATTTTCACCAAATTGCAAAAATTAGTATTTCATAATTCCATCAAATATACCTACCAGATGGAAGCCTTCCTTTTAGGGAAGATTTCCTTTGTGTCTTAGTATGCATATATATATGCAGTGTGGAATACAGATCTTTACTGAAGATTTTTTTACCTGTTAATCCAGTGTCTGATGCATTACCTGAATTCGTAAACTTGGAAATTCACTTTGAAGGCAAGTGAAATATACAGAGAGGGTACAGAGCTTTCTAGAGGAAGGATATCTATACTGTCACATGAGCTGTGTGAGAAAACATAACAGCTTGTAAAAGCACACATCTCTTCATGAATGAAAGAAAAAGCCAGTTTCAAAAGGTGTTCATCCCTTAGACTACAACTTCCAGGCTTCTGTCTATATAACATAATTTTTCTTATCTTTTAATACTTTGTGGGACTAATTCTCCTCTATAGCACTTTTTTTGTTTAGTATTATTTTAATATCTCATTTTCATTGAATCCTAACGATTCATTGAAGAAAATATCAATACGCCAATGCACATAACTGTTACTTGTCCCAGTAATTATGACATTCAAATGCATATTTCTTCTTTACCTCTTTTATAAGAATGAGACTGTTTCCTTAGACATAAAATCCATGTCCTACTACACATACTTATATCTTTAAGAAATTTTAGAAAGAAGAAAATACATATTTTTTATATCAGCAGAAAGAAACACTATCATTTAGTTTAATGATTAATCTGACAAAATGAGATGAAGACCCTAACTTTAATGTGTTCTTGCACAAAACCTCACTGGACTCATCAATCCTGACAGCGTTAGTAGGCTTCATTAAGCATTAGTTAAATTAGCCATTACTTATTAACATTATTGGCTAATTGCTTTGTGAATCTCAGGCAACTCCAGAGTATACCAAAGCTCCATATCAATACAGTAAACTTTCACTTCTCAGTATGATATCCCACTATTTAAAACTTGATTGATGGTTGATCTTCAAAAGCTGGAATGGGCTGTATTAAATTCCTAAGTAGGAACAACAGAAAAGTAGAGTGAAGATTTGATTGCCTGGTGCAAATATAGTTTTTAATATGCTGAAAATATTGATGAAGATGACCAGCTAAAATTTGCAGCTGAGAAAAAAATCCCACAAATTCTAAAGATAACACCACCTTACACCATTTGTTGATTAGAATATTGTAGTCCCTTTCCAACATAAAAGTGTGGCATGAATTCCAAATTGACATTTAAAGCAATAAAATGTGTTAGTTCTTTCTGGAAAAAATGTACTGTACCTTGTCCAGATGTGATTTTTAAAGATCATCTAGTTCAACCTCCTTGTTGTGGGCAGGGACTTCTTTCACCATATCAGGTTGCTCAAAGTCCCATCCAACCTCGCCTTGAATGTTTCCAGTGATGGGCCATCCACAACTTTGCTGGGCAACCTGTCCCATTGTCTCATCACCCTCACAGTAAATACTTTCTTCTTAATATCTAATCTAATCTATCATGTAAATCTACCTTCATTCAGTTTAAAACCATTATTTCTTGTCCTATTTCCAGAAGTCCTGGTTAAATGTCTCTCCCCATTTTTCTTATAAGCCCCTTTTAAATATCAATAAGGTCTCTCCAAAGCCTTCACGCATCCAGGCTAAATAATGTCAACTCTCTCAGCCTCTCTTTATGGAAGATGTATTCCAGCCCTCTGACCATTTTTTTGGTCCTCCTTTGGACTCACTCTAAGAGGTCCATGTTGTGCTAAGGGCCTCAAAGTTGTATGTGGTGTGCAATGCAGGGTCACACAAGTGTGGCACTGGGAAGAATCGCCTCCCTTGATCTGCTGGTCATGTGTCTTTTTATGCAGCCCTGGATACACTCGGCTTTCAGGGCTGTGAATGCACATTTTCAGCTCATGTCTGGTTTTTCATCCACCAATACACCCCAAGTCCTTCTCTGTAGGGCTGCTCTCAATCTATTCCTAATGCAGTCTGTACTGAAGAAATGGTTCAAATACCTGGTTGATTTGTCCATGCCTCTTTGTCATTTATGAAAATAACTCATGACTGCAAAATATATGGCAGTCTATACGGTGGTCCGTTTCTCGAAACAGGCACTTATCAGTGCTTCTAAATAGTAATAGATCACTTCAGGAACACAAGGCTCAAATTGACAGCTTGAAACTTACTGCTCTGAGAAGAATACATTAATCAGTAATACAGATCACGAAAATGCCTTCTCACTCCTCTGTTGAAACTCTGTCAGGATTCAGCAGAGGATTAAAGCTATGTGATCTGTGTCTAAAAAAAGAGAACAAACCTATTTCTATTGCTGAGCATTGAGCAATGTGCAGTTGGGAAGGGAATAATCTTTGATTCTAGTCCTTAGTTCTAGAGTACTAATGCATGGGATGAACATTTTTGTCAGGATGTGACTGCAACTGAGACAGGGACGTTTTATTGCTTGTTGCTCTTTTGCTAAGGAGCAGAAAACCCTGACTTCTACAGCTGCAGCCCTGCAAGCACTGGGAGACAAATCCAAGGAAGGAATGGCACAAAAAAGCTGTACCTCCTGTAACTTCTGGTAAATTGCACTTTGGCCTTAGGTGTACCCTGGTACCTGGATTCTTCCATTATTGAAACAAGCTGACAGTACTGTGTGGATGATACTTAATCCACAAGGCAATTTTTTCCATATAATTTTTGAGTTTTCTGAATTCTCATCCTCATCATTGTATCTGGATAGCAGAAGGATTTCAGATACCTAAATAACTCCTGCCAGCACTCTGGGCAACAGATTCCCACAAGGGATCAGAGAGTTTATCCTGACTCCCCATGCCTCAGGAGTCAGAAAGCAAAGAAGGGGTAGGAATGTCCCTGCTTTGGTGATCATCTTTGTAGTCAGGGAGCTTAAGAAAACAGAAGGTTTTGCTTGACGATAAACGGTCTTCTAGAAATAAAGGCAGAGGCTAATTGCCCTGCTGGGAAATGAAGAGTGGAGAGAGGAGAGTGCCAAAAAGAAAGCTGAAAAATTTCTCTGCTATTTTTTTTTTTTTCTGTAGATTGGCATCTGGGTTTTAAGCACTTCCCAGTGAGGATTCTCATGTGGCAGAACTTAGTGAATGACATTGTCTCATGTTAAAACAGGGATGAGGTTGGCCAATTTGATTAGAGAAATCTGAATCAAGAACTATAAAATATTACAGAAAAAAGAAAAACCACACCAACAAAAAACATAACTCTGTCTTCAGAAAAAAGATACAGCTAATCAGAGCTCTTGTGGAAACAATTGTTCTTTAAATGAGAGTTTGAGATGCATAACTGGAGTCTGTGAGCAAATGGCCTCATGAGGTAACCCTATGAGATTTCTGTCTGGGATATGTGCCATGTAGGTGTGTTAGCTAGCACACATCTGTTACACCAGGGCCTGGATTCAGAGGTAAAATACATGGAATAAAGCTTTGGAGCTAAAATCCTGATAGTTTTACATGAGGGATAGGGAAATTTTGTAGTTTAGGAAAAAACAGTGGAGATTTCTGAGTGTGGCAATTACTGTCTTATTTGGCCCCACAACACTGGGCTACAGATATGCATTTCACATATATATATTTTCCTGTAATTGAGGTGCATGTGAAGTTGCACCTTGTTATTTTAGTACCACGCTAAATAAAGCTAACACCCCATGTCTGAATCCAAAGCAGACAAATTCTTTAAATTTTGATATCCTACGAAAGATAAATATATGACTTTGTGTTGGTTGACCTTAGTTGGCTGCCAGACTCCCACACCACTCCTCTTCCTTAACAGAACAGAGGGAGAAAGAAAAGCTTATAGGTCAAGATAAAGACTGGGAGAGCACTTAACAATTACTATCACAGCAAAATAAACTTGGAGAATTTTAATTTAAATTAATCTATTAATGAAATGTAGTAAGATCTACCAGGTGATATATTAGGACAAAACCAGAAAACTTTCTCCTGCACCCCTGCCTTCTTTCCAGGTGTCCTGTAACATAAATGTGTTGTTGGCATTAGGCAAGAAGGCAAAGCTATCTAGGTGATATCATGTTAGCTATAGTATAGGAATGACGCATACTAAGATTTCATTCTCAAAAGTAATTAAAAAGCCAAGATTAAGTCAGTAGCAGGGATCTAAACCTGTTACACTGATGGATAATTGGGCAGATGTCTGGACATTGTTGTGAATGAAAGGACTATTACCAGTGAGAGATACACTAAGTTGCAATTCACTTTCACAGTGAAATAATTGTGTTTGAAAGATGTATTGCCAGAGACAGAAAACAAGAGTTGACAAGCCCTCCTACCTCTATTGAATAAACATGGTTAACTTGATTCAAATGCGATAGCTCAAATTTGTGTTATCCTTTTTCAGTATTTCATTATCACAATTCATATAGGCAGGGGGAAATCTGGTCAGTCTGCCCAGTGGTGGTGTCACAGGCAGAGTCCCTCATATTTCTTTGTGAATCCAGCCTTGAATAGTTCCAGTTGTTTCTTCTTTGAAGTAATAATGAAAAATAGGTTTTGATATTATAATTGCCAACACACTTTTTTTTTTTTTTTCTCTTTAGGTGTGAATGCAGAATGAATTCAAGACATGGCTTCAATATATGTTACAGCATACAGCATTCAAAAGTGAAGGTTTTTTTTTTCCCTAGATGACCAATAATTCAGCAAAGTAGCTGGGTCAGCAAGTGTTTATTATGTCAGTAAATACACCTTTTAAGTTACTCACAAAACACCTTACATGTATAACCAATCACACACATAATTCCAGTTCTTATCACAAGCTATTGTTCATAGTGCTTTTTCTACTAATATATTTTCTGACTGTTATTCGTATGTATCCACATTCGTTCAACTAAGTGAAACTCCACATAAATATGTGTGGAATCCTATAAATATAATGAGGCTTTTTATATGTTTCACTATGTCACCACAACTCATACCAGCTACTGCTAGAACCAGGGAGTTCTGAAGAAGGCTTCAAGCTAGTGTTGATGTTAAAGATGCACATTCACAGATAAAGATAAGCAATATATTTATTAGCAAAGGGCAAAGAAACAGAAGAGAATGTGGCATTGTTCTTATGCATTTTCTAGTAGTGTACCGAGAAGGCCACAGATACTTATCCATTTAGAATGAAAAATGAAAAAGAAGCTGAAAGAAGAGGAAGTTTGGGACATTAAGACTGGTAATTGGAAAGAATTTATCACTACTGCTGACACAAGCCAGGATGTCATTGGCCACCTTGGCCAGCTGGGCACACCCTGGCTCATGTTCAGCTGCTGTCACCAGCATCCCCAGGTCCTTTTCCACTCAGCAGCTTTCCAGCCACTCTGCCCCAGCCTGTAGTGCTGCAGGGGTTGTTGTGACCCAAGTGCAGGACCTGGCACTGGGCCTTGTTGAACCTCATAATATTGGCCTTGGCTCACTGATTCAGCCTGTCCAGATCCCTATGCAGAGCCTTCTAAGTGGTGTAGCAGGCCACTGTTACCCCTTGGATTATGAGGTCTTCATTTTTCTCTGTGTACCTCTCTTCCAGATCAGAGGACTGGTCTTACTATTAAAGACTGGTACAAAGACGGCATTAAGTTCCTCAGCCTTTTCCTCATCCTTAGTCACTATGTTTCTCCCCACAATTTGTCACTATCTAGGCTTCCCTGAGTTCACAGTCTTTCCAATAGATCTTCAGTCTGAACTTGTAGATAATAGACTTTCAATAATTTGTGAGACTAAGAGGATTAGTGGATTAGTGCACAAGTCTTTGGACACCGAAGAACTAGGTTAAGAGATCTGCTTTGGGTCAAAAGAGAAATGGGTTTGATAATCTCTGATTCATCCCTGAAAAACATTTGTACAAATCACAGAACGACATTTAAACATTTCCTACTATTGAAATTCTTTACTTACAAAGGTCAAATCTGGTGCTACATGCAAAGAAAATCATCCAGAAAGGATGAGTCTTTCTCATTGAAACTGAGCTATAAATCCAAAACATACTGAGACACTCACCACTTACAAGTCGTACTCAGACTATAACCACTCATACGAATCAAATATCTCTGGTTAAATATTCACATACATTTTTCTTTTTTGAACCATCCATTTCACTCTTGCCATTTTTCATGTAGTGAAGCAGTTAGTGGAGTTCACTCTGGCTGTAGTCCAATATAGAACATGGACATTTCTATTTTCTAGTAGAGACTAAAATAACCCCAAAAAAACACCTCTAGCTCTCTGAATAACGTGCTGATGGACAAGTGCTGGCAGCAGCAGTGGCTGCAGGGAGGGTCTGTGAGCAGTGGCTGGGGCTGCATTGTGCTGGGCATGGCCATTTCCAGCTGGCTTCAACCCATCTGCCACAGGGGACAGCTGAGCCCCACTGGCTGAGGTCAGGGAGCCTCTGAGAAAATGTATTAAAGGGAAAATGCCACCCAAGCAGTGTGAAGAGTGAAGGTGGGAGAAAGCGAAACAATCCCGTGAACAGCAAGGCCACAGAAGGAGGAGGAAAGGAGATGTTCCAGGCACAAGAGCAGATTCCCCTGCAGCCCATGGAAGACTGTGGGGTCCACTTGCTGGAATGGATGGCTGTTTGCTGAAGAAAATCTGGCTCATGAAGGGCCCTTGAAGGAGCAGAGCTACAGGACTAGAGCCTGTGGAGAGGTACCATGCAGGAGTAGGGAAAAGTGTGAGGAGGACAGAGCAGCAAAGATGAAATGTTATGGACTGACTACAGCTCCTGGGCTGCTTGGAGTGAGGAGGCAGAGGATTCTAAAGAACTGAAGTTGAGATTGGGAAGAAGGTAGGATAGGAAAGGGTGATTTTAATTTTTTCTTTATTCATCCCCACCTTACTCTATTTTAATTAGCAATACATTAAATTAATGTTCCCCAAGTAAAGTCTATTCTGCTCATGATGAAAATTGGTAAGTGATCTCCCTGTCTTTATCTCATTCCAGGAGGTTTTTCATTCTCTTTTCTCCTTTCCAGTTGCAGAGAGGGAGTGAGAGAACAGCTGAGCAGGGACCAGGCAGCCAGTCAAATTCAGCCCATAACAATCTACTTCTGAACTTTGTAAGTCCAGCTAAAAACATTTTAAGACCACGGCTATGAACATACATCCTATCCAAGAGGGTGTCGTCAACACACTTATTCAAATGCTCTTTTGTGATGGAATCCATCTATTTCAAAGTAAATATATTAGGATGAAATATTATTTTAAAATAACTATGATTATGTCAATAAATTTGATGGCTGTAGAAAAGTTCTTTCAGGCTTACAAAAGACAATATTTCTTGAATGAATCCTCTAATCAATAATGAAAAAGTAAATAGATTCAATAAAATTTGAAGTATAGTAAGGCAGAATCAGTTACAGCAAAATTGCATTAATGCCAGAACTGCAGTTGTCGTCTTGACTTCAAGTTTAGTGACATATGTAGGGGTGATATTAAATGCAGCAAATGCATCAGGCCATAATCTCAAACCTTTCTGAAGGCATTGCCTTGTTATTAATTTCACTGGACACTGAAAAACAAGTGATTCTTTGACTATTATAACTGTTTATTGCAGAGGGTAGCATGCATTAGCACTAGAAACAGTTAAAACCTCTTTTATCTTAACACTGAAGCATCAGGTACCTTATTATTATTTTTCTTTAGAAATGAGTTGCTTTTTAGCTGTGTTTATATCTGCAATTCAGTATGAACTGAAATACAAATGCAGTTAGTCAAGGCCTAACAAAAATATTCTGGTACTCTGAACTCACTGTTGCACCATTGTGGGCTAGATAACAGCTTCAGTTTTGAATCCAAATAAGTCCTAAACTACTACAGAAATGGAACTTGGGGAAAAAAAAAGAAACCTTACTTGTGTTGAAAAAAAGACCAGTTTCGTTATTAAAAAAAGACTTGTGAATAATATGGTTATGAGGTCAGATGTGATTGTATATTAAAAAAGGCATTCTGGATCTGACTGAAAAATTGTTCAATCTGCTGTCCAATCTTTCATTGATCATGTGAGATGCTTGGTGAAGGAGCCAAAACATCAGAAGTAAATTCTACATAATGTTAAAGTCAGTCCCACTTTCAATGTTACCAAGTTACTTGTATTTATGCAAAACTACAAAAAATACAGTATTTTAATTATCTAGAGAAAGATTCTGAAATATTGGTGTGAACTATGGTGCTTTTGAGAAAGCAAAATTAATTACAATCACAGAGTATACTCCTACAGACAGTAGATTTATTCATGTTTTCAGGAAAGAATACACTTAAGAACTATCAGGTTCAGGACATATTTACTTTTGTGAAACAATATTAAATTAGTAAGTAACATCTACTATATAAAATATTTTGCTCTTAGAAAAGTAAGACTCAGTAAAATCACCTATGTTCTGACACCAAATTTTGAATTATTTCAGAAGAAAAAAATATGTCGCTAGTTTTGGCACTGTATGTTTTGTGTCTGATTTTTTTCCTCTGTATCATTTTGTCCCTACACTGTCAGGTTAATTAGGTTCTTCTCAGTTTTCTATTTTCACCTAAAACTAATTTTTAAAATATTTTGTTTACCAAATCTCAATGGGCAATCAGCCATTTAAAAAAATCAACTAAACACAAGTAATAATGCACTTGTTTTTAAACAATATTAAGTTTTTCAAATATTACTGGCACAATAGTATGTAACAAAGCAATATTACAGTAGGGAATATCTTCAAAGAAACAGAAGAAAATCATAACAATTGACTTTTCAGCATCACAGTGGGATGTGTTGAAATTGAACTGTGCTCTGCGGAAAGCTAGAAAACAATAGATACAGTAGCAATACATCAAAGAAATTGTGATATCTTTCATAGGAACATGAAAATTAAAGTGGTCTTTGAGGTCATGTATACTGGTCCCTGTCTGTGGCAAATCTATTGGAAAGATAGGAACACTAGCTTTGTAGAAGATTGTTACCAGATCATTCCTATCATTATAAAAAGTCTTACCCTAATAAACTCTATTTTTCAAACTGAATTAATTCATGCTTATGTCATACACATTTCCATCATGACATCATTTGTCCATCAGCTTAAATAGCTTTTCTTCTCTGATATTTGTTTCCTTAATGATTTAGGGACAAGTCATTATATTCATCTGATTCTTTTCCTTTCCTGAGCTGAACAGTCCAGGCTTATTTTAGACTGCTCCCCTAACAGTTTTCAGACCTGTTTAGGATAGAACTTTAGCTGATTATTTGCGGTACTTGAATATTTTACTTTTTTTTTAACTTTTCTGCATTTCAGTGTTACCACAGCCTTGTAAAATGGCATGGTACCTCTGCTTTTCTTGGATTTAGTAGCATGCTAATATTATTTGCATTATTTGTGACTATGGTCTAGTCAGGACATTAGTAATTGATAACATGCCAATAAATCTTTTTTCTTTTTTAATTTTTTTTTTTATTTTGTGTATGTGGCTGTATTGGGTCTGGCTGAGAAGGATTTCATTTTCCCACAGCAGCCTTCACTGTGCATCGGTGGCTAGAAATGTGTTGATAAAACACCAGTGTTTTTGGGTACTGCTGAGCAGTCCTGGCACAGCATTGGCACTGTCCAACATTCTACCCCTTCAGCAGTAGGCTGTGGGTGGGCAAGGTGCTGGGAGGGGACACAACTTGGACAGCTGACCCAAAGTGACTAAAGGGCAATTCCGTATCATAGGACATCGTCTTAGATATAAAAACTAAGAGAAGGAGGAGGAAGGGGGGGCATTCATCATTTACATTTGTCTTCCAGATCAGCTGCTACATGTGCTGAAGCCCTGCTTCCCAGGTTTCCAGCGGACATTGCTTGCTGATGGGAGGAGTAGAGAATAAAATCTCTGGGTTTTAAATTTGCTTCAAACTTTGCAGACAACCTTTTACTTTTGCTTTAGTAAACTGCTTTATCTTAACCTACGAGTCATTTTCCACTTACTTTCTGTCTCCTGTCCAGCTGAGAAAGGGAGATAGAGCAACTTGGTGGGCACCTGGCATCCGGCTAAGGAAACCCACCACAGTAACTCAAGGTGTGAATCTCCCATTCATTTAAAACACATGCTTGGAGCCACATGTTATAGTTTTCAACCTCATTTCCTTACCCAAGTATTATATATTTTCCTTCCTGAAAGTAATATTACTCCCTAGTTTTCTGCAATTCTTGAACTTCATTACAGAACTGCAGATTTTTTGCAAAGTGAGTCAGTGAAAATATTAAGTTAAAGAGCTGCTCCACAGGGAAAGGACACTCTCTTTACTAAGAGAGAAAGCATTTGTAAATTATTGTCATCTCTTGGTTTCTGTTAATTATACTTATCCTTGCTTCTCTAGGGAACTGTAATTTCTGATCCTTACAGTATCTGAAGTGCAGCTGAGATATATTATACTAGTCATATCGAGTCATTAGGAAAAGATTTAAATTTATCAGACACAAAATACTAAATACACTAAAACTCGTATTTTCCTCTGTTCTATTTTCCTTTAAGTTGTGATGTGAAACCATAAGTAAGTCATGCATATCTCATTTATTTGAAATATATTTATGGAGAAATTACGTGTTCCAAGATCTTTTAAACATAGAAATGCTGATTTCTTACATATATTTCTTGCCAGTACAGATGTTTAATAACTCAACTGTTTACCATACTAAAACTAGGATTATAAGCATAAGGAAAAATGTAGGCATCAATCATTAATATTTCAACCCCCAAAGATTTTGGAATTATGTTTCCATAAATAAGTTCTTGTTTGAACTTCTGTCATTGGTCACATTTCTAATTCTTCGAGACACTTAATACATACCTAATTTCAAGCATGCATTAGCCTCACTAAAGGTAAAAAGATTGTATCAATTTAAAATTAAGCATTTGTGCTAAACATCTCACTAGAATGTAGTTCCTTCTTTTGTTTTGGGTTTATAAAGAGTTCTTGTGAAATTCAGACAAATTTTCAAACCTGTGAGTTCAGTAGTTCTTAAAATGCACTACCCAATACTGCTTTGATGTTTTGACTTGACCTAGCTAGCTCATCTGCTTGGATTTTTGAGTAATTTCTTGTTGCATTTTCTCTTCCCAATGTGTGGAACCTTTAACTGGCTATGTGAAAGAGAATGGTGGCAACCCATTTCAGTGGAATATTCATTGCTGGTGAGAGAATAGGAATTCCATGATACTCAGCAAAGGCAAAACCAATGTCTTACAGTGAGAATAATTCTGTGTACCAGCATAGGATGGGCTTGCAGAGAGCACCCTGCAGGTCAAACACTTCAACATATGCCAGCGTTCTGCTCCAGCATCAGTCAAGGATAAGGGCATACTCTTCTGCACTGGAAAGAACTTTGCCAGCATGTTGAGGCAAGTCTTTCCTCTGTTTGGTGCTGGTGAGACATGTGGAGTGCTGGGTCCAGTGCTGAGCTCCCCAGTAAAAGAAAGGCTGTCAAACTGAAGCAAACCCTCTGAGAAACCACCATATTTGTTAGGCATCTGAAGCCCGTGATGTATCAAGACAGCCTGAGACAGCTGGGATTGTTCAGGATGAAGAACAGAAGACTGAGGCACTGTAATTTGTCTTGATGTATGTTGTGAGAGGACACAGAGGAGAAAGAGTTGAGCTTTTCTCAATACTGTACAGAAGAGATTGAAAGAGAGTGAGCATAAGTCGTAACAAGAAAAACACCAACTCAGCATGAATAGAGAATATTTACAGTCGGGCTTGCTAAGCACTGGATTAGGATGCTCAGAGAGCCTGTCAAATGTCCATCTAGATCAAATCTTCACCCTCTTCAAAATACTATCCTTTAGAAGCTTCATTAGATATATTTGCTACTAGTACCTCTACAGAGGCATCTGTGAAAACTAGATTTGGATGAATTCTAGAAGTGAGATCTGAGTTTCACTAACTAGTTGGGAAAAAAGTCCTATTTAGTCCCATTATTTGGTCTGAGTTGCTAATGACAATCAGCTTTATGTAATCTAATGTATCAGTTAATCCCCTAATAGTGGTCCACAAAACAGCCTAAATAGGACATTATGTGCATAGTAAGTAATTTTTTCAAAGTCTGCATGAATGCCTTATTCACTTTGGGATTCACTTCACAGTTCAGAAACTAACTTTCAAAATATTAATAGGATTTGTCTGTTATTTCAAAATATCTTCTGCAATAGAGCAGGAACTTTGACTGATCTGCTTCTGGTTTGACAACTTTAGTCCAGTCCAAAATGAAAAGAAGCCTTAGCTCATTGACTTTAGGAGGTTTTAGATAAGTTTTATTAAAACTAATAAGAAATGGATACAAACAGAGAGGAGAAAGAGAAGCTTTCTTGATATCTGGCTTTTCACAAAGGAATGACTTGATTAAAACTGAAAATGAAGTGCATTATAAATCACACATTTGGAAAGGGATATTTTTCTGTAAGGTGCCAAATAAGCACTTATTTAAACAGTACCCTTTTCCAGTCCCTACTGGCTTTTTAAACTGTTTTAACATCTCTATATTATGAACCCTGTTTCCAGCACAAATACAAAACACAGCCACATACTAACCATTGTGAAGAAAATTAACTCTACCCTAGCTGGAACCAGTGAATGAATTCTTTGGTTTGGTTTGCTTGCATGCATGATTTTTGATTTAGCTGTTAAACTGTCTTTATCTCAACCCATGAGATTTCTCAACTTTTACTTTTCTGATTCTCTCAGAAGAAAGAGAATCAGGGGATTCTGGTACCCAGTTGCTGTCTGGTTTTAAACCACAACACAATATTTTCATGTGTACTGGAATATGACATATATTAACTACTTAGCAGATTTTTTCTCTATAGCAATGTTCATTGCCAAAAAAATTTTGAACATTTCCAGGTTGCATAATTTATTAAATATAATTCCCATTCAACCTTGTTACTACAAGGCTAAGTGTATTTTTAACCTTCCACATTCCAGCATTCTATATAACCCAGCAGCCTTATTTCTTTTTGGTGTAGCAGTGTTATTACCTGAAAACACACCAGCTACAGCATTGGAGATAATATCTATTGGCTATGGTTTTCTATGCACCTTCCTTCAAACAAGCTAGAGCACAGCTGCCAGAAATGTTGGCCTCTGCAGCATTACTTCATATCCAGAACCACACATAACAGATTTAACCCAGCATATTCTAATATAAACTCCAAATTAAACATTCAGTATTCCATACTCATTTCAGATTGTGGCACACAGTTACATTCTCTTTTGGCATTCTGTAAAAGCAAGAATATAATATCAAATGATTGTAAAATATATGCCTCCATTTTCATTCTTGAAATTGCACAGATCAACATAATGATTTAGCAGTCCTGAAAATATCACAAAGGCATGTGTTCTTTTTGGCAGAAGTTTGGTGCTTTCATCTGAACAGCACAAAGAAATTGATTGCTCTGTATTCCCAGTGCTAAATTTTATTGACTTTTAGTATTAACAGCATTGAATTTTGAAATTTATTTGAAAGTTAACTAAGTTTTTAATATTTTTCTGTTTGTAGTATCCTTGTTTGTACTTTAGTATGATAGCTGAACTTTTACCACTTCCCCCTTTGGTATTGGGTTGTGGTTTTTTTCTCAAACACATATGTTGATGAAAGTTCTTTGCTTATTGGTTTTTCTTTTTTATACACCTATTTGATAATTCACTCACTGTGTTACATATCTTAAAATATCTGCTAGTGCGTGGAAGATGCAGCACTGACTTGAATAAATATCCAATCAGTTTCTCTTTCCCTCCAGTAAAACAGCAATCTGAACTGAACTCAGGAGTTCACGCCCTTTGTCCGTTCTGCTGTCTGTTTTGTTTGAACATCTTATAGTGTCTTCCTCTATTAATTCTGTAAAATAAGGATAATTGTATAAAGCCTAGCACGCATAAGGTGTTTGCTTCCTATTTTGAGACATTGTAGGACAGGGAATGAAGCAAAGATTCCAAATTTATTATAGACATATTTCTTCATGACAGAGTCCACAGCTTCAGTTCTGTAGAAAAGACTATAAGCTATCAACTTCTATTCACACAGTGATTTATATCTCTGTTTATCTTTGTTTCTGGGGAGTCATTTTCTGAAATTGATACTAAGATTGGAACCTCAAACAATATTTTCCTCCTGGTGGTATCCTTTTTTGTTCCATAAACTTTTTAGAGATTAAAACAATGTATACTATATCTTGAGATAGCCCATAAAAATAAACTTTTTTCATTTTTAAACAATATGAAGTACTGTACATAGGTCGTGTAAGCAAAATTTAAAAGGTTTATTGGATTTGTGAGATCAATATATGCTATTTCTCTGTATCTCCTCTGTAATAGAGGAATTCCATCAAGAGCATCATAATATCCAGCTTAACAATTAATTGCACAGGAGTAACTAGCTTTGATGTCTTTCTTCATCTGAAATCTATGACTGAATAATTTCACAAAAAGAAAGAGATAGGAATTAACTTAGAATAGTAGAAATAGTAAGAAAGCTTTCTTTCTGGAACTAATACAAGCACAGAATAGAATGCGCTCTATAAAGCAGGATTAATTAGTGCAAATGTAACCACCAACATGTTGAAGAGGCAGGGCAGGAAGAGTTATTTAATATCAAATTTCGAATAAATATTTGAGCTATTTAAACATGTCAGGTGAAGTTATAAAAGGCAATTGTCTTTTTTACCTTTAGATTTTCTAGTGTTAAATTTTATCTGACTAATAATAGAGATATATAAAATAACTTGCTTGCTTTGGAGATAAATTAATATTAAAAAAAACCAAAAAACAACTTGTTTTGAATTTTTATTTGATCATTTGCAGAAGTTGGTTCCCAAGGTTGAAGACAACAATAACAGAGAAATAAAAGAAAGAAAATGAGAATTATTTTCTCAAGATCTACCTACATTTTGTGCTTTGAAAACCTGCAGTTTTTCTATAAGCATTTTTCCATTTATTTATTTCATAGTAAGAGGATAGCTGTAGAACACTCTAGAAAAAGTCACCCACTTCTGCAGAGCCATAAATGGTGTAGACATTAGGTAACTTGTATGCCCCTGTTACATACTCTCACATGTGATGTCATCCCAAGGGGATAATAATTTAGCAGGAAAAGATTAGATTTATTCCAGTTTTATTTTCCAAAGTCACTTATGTTTCATAGGCTATGGTTTAATTAATTATTTAGCTATAATATAAAAGAAAAATACATTTATTCTGGAGAACATGCATTTACCTAGGAATAGGGTGTGTGGTTTTTTGTAGTTTGGAATGAAAGAAGGTTAACATTGTGGTGCATTTATTTCATTTCTAAAACCAAAGAATCTAGTTTTGATGTACAAGTAAGAGGATACTGAGGGGCTGCAGTTGTCATGTCTCTACCAAATTCTTCTCCCCCAAAAGGAGTTTTTAGTGTAAAGTTAATTGCTTCCTCTCTACTGAGTAGTTAATTTTTAAAAGAAATTCAGAAAACATGTTTATCATTTCTTTTGGACAAGAAACAAATGTTTGAATACTTTGAATACCTTGATATGCTGTTTAATTAGAAAAATAGTGCTGACACTCATTTTCCAAAGAATCATTAACCATTTCTCTATTATCGAGCATGAAAATGGTATGATGACAAAAGTGTTTTCTAGGCATTTGAGTTTTGAAATGGAAACATTTTCTTACTTTCAGTGCGTTTATGAGAAAACTGCTGTATCCCTAATTGTCAGTAAACAATATATGGGAAAATTTGGGGAAATTACCTGCTAAATGTTAATTGTTCATATGTGTCCATTTATACAAAACCTTGTGATAAGGCCATGTAGAGAAGTTGAAGGACCTGCAGGGAGAATCCCAAAAACAAGGATCTCATACACTCATATGTAATTTACTTACTCCACCTGAAAATATAAAATGTGGAAATTGTGTCTCTGGTAAAATTGCAAAGCTCTTTGCATGTAATGAAGAATCAAAAGAAGACAGTTTCTAAAGAATAAAATTGCAACGAAGGTTAGATTTAGAGAGAGAAAAAGTATTATGTCAGAAAAATAAGAGTGTTATTTCTTAGTTAAGTGATACTCACTTTACTGAGTACAGAGTAAAGTTTTATTGTAGTTAATAATTTCTTCCTTTTAGGTAGGTTTTTTTTGGTTTGGTTTGCTTTGGGTTTCTTTGGATTTTTTGTGGCCAGTGTGTGAATTCAAGAGCATAAGAATTTTTCTGACATTAATAATAGAAATTTCATAGATGTAAATGTTAAAAGAAGAATAGAAATAAGGAATCATTAATAATGATGATAGCTTTTATTTTCTTTGTTTAACAAAATCAAAAAGTAAAAGATGCATAATTTCTGTTTTACAAAGTGTGTTTCTTTAATCACAGCAGCTCATACAGTTGCATGTTTCAATACCACTGAGCATCCTGAGTAAATATCAAAAAGCATTCCTCTGCCACATGGAACTTTGCCATGTATTCCTTATTTCAGTGAAAGTTTTTTTATTCATGTTCCAGAAGATTAAGACATGTCATTGCAGCAGCCTTTGTTTCAAAATATTGAAAAGCTTTTCAGCAGACCTAGTAGTTCAGTTAGTTTCTGAAGATGCTTCAGTAAATCAAACAGCTAGAACACTATTAAAATAACAAAACTATTGAGAGGTACTAGTTTCAACAAGAAGCTTTGTGTTTTCTTTTTCTCAATTACCTGTTTCTTACTTTTGTTGATGATGTTATAGTAAATCTAAAATGAATGTTTTCTGGGGAGAAGATAGTGACTTTATTTTAGGTTTCAAGAACATTTTATAGAATCCTGAGAACAAAAATATATTATTCAAATATATGTGCATAAGAACAGAAAAGGTCAACCCTTGAACTGTCAAAGCTAATACAAAGCAAAGCTGGACTAACACCATGAGTTTTCCAACAACTTACACATATATTAACACGCCTCCTTGCCTTCTGTGATTTAGTAAAAAAAAGTTTTTATCTGAATGAAGCTCAGTTTGGTGGTAAGAACTATTTCAGAAACTCCAAATCCTCCCTGTATTGCAGTTGTTAAGTTCTGTCTTTACCACTCTAGCAGGGAATCAGGCTGCTGAGCATCGACTCAAAGTCAAATCTACTTCATGATATCACAAAGTACTTCTATAGTAGCAGTATAGCAACACGAAACATAGGTTGAGTCTTCAGTATTTTAGTGATAAGAAAAGTGAAATAAGTTTTTTCTAATATCTTTCAATTTTTTGCCATGACAACTGAAAACTGGTGTATGGCTAATGCTATAGAAGTAGCCCAGACAGAAATCTGAACAACACTGAGAAAATACTCTACAGGTTTATGTGCATACAAGTCTAAATTTGAAATGTTTTACATAGTACAAAACAATATCTTCACGTGATCTAAGTATAGCTGGGGTGATAACGTGCAGCTGAAACAGAATGTTCTGTGTGGTCTTGCTGAAATCCATGTCAAAAACACTTGACATGCTCGGTAATTTATTTAGCTCGGTAAAATATTTGTATTTGTTGGGGGTTTTTGGTAACAAAATTGCCCTGTCATAATAAGCAAAATCCAATACATTTCAAGAAAATAGTATTTTAAACAGTTTCTATTAAAAATCTCTATAAAATAATTTAAAATAGTTCTTTATATGATGGTGTTGAAAAAAATTACCTTACTAAGAGAAATATAAGCATTTTAAAGAAAATTAAAGGCTCAAGAAAGACAGACTTAGAATGTCACCCAAAGTTACATTAAAGCTATGTTCTCTTTTATAGGACAGCTAATATGGGGTAAGTACTAAAATGTCAAAAGTTTCAGATGTGCCATTTTTATCTCTGATGTGCATAAATTGCCATTCAACGATGGCTTGATGCATAATTCAAAATTGTTCCTAATTTCAAGTATTATAAAATAAATCAGTCAATAAGGATGTGAACATTAGCCTGCTTGTCTGAACACCTTGACATTTTTGTCTTTCACTTCTGCTTAATTTTACCCAAGGACCTAGCACTGATTGGACAACAAAATTCACTAGGAAACCTGCTGTTGATCTTATTTGACTTCCAGCTTCTGGTAAAGTTGGAAAGAGTTGTGGCATATTTTAAGTTTATATTTAAAATAATACTGCTGTTTTAAATTTAGAAAAAACTATCATGGTTCAAGAATTTCATGAGTGAAAATGCTGGAATTCTGGGGAATTATCACTATATGCTTAGCTTGTTATATTACGCTAAACTCACCTTATCTGGAATGAGGGGAAACTTTTGTAATTGGAAGTCTGTGAGAGATATAATCTAAAACTGCAGAGGGGAAGGATTTAGGATAATGGGATTGTTGAAAGTGGATGCACATGAAGGTGGACAAAGGTTTAGAGAAAGAGAACCGTGAAGAAAATAGAAAAAGAAAACCGTGCTATAATATAAGCAAGAAAATACAGAAAACAAGTTTGGAATGAAGAGGAAACTGGCTGAAAAAGAAGTTAAGAGTCATTTGAAATACAAACTCTAACAGGACTAGAAAAAAGCTGACAGGGTGGTCATATGTCAAACAGAATACCCAGTGGGTATAGTCAATAGATTATTAGATGGGATCCCAAGAGGAGAAAACAGCTGAAGGAGAAATGAGGAAGAATACATAGCTAAGATCTGAGAATTAATAAAAACTGAAGACTATGAAGTTTTCCCCAGGAGTAGGTTAGAGAATCACATTTCTGTGAGATGCTAAAGGTGAGTGAAAGTCAAGAGTGGGACAAGTATTTCTTTGTCCAAGGAAAAGCACACATAAACTGAAATATTTCTGATTAGACTGTTATTTTTCTTCTTGTAAATATCTTTAATTTCAAAATTGTTCTGTCTTTATCTAAACCCATTCCATACACTCTTTTACTGATACTAATAATCCTTACTGTCTTCAGTTCAACTGTGTTGTTCTGTGTTGTGATGTGTTCAGTTTCCCAGCACCTGACAAACCACACACCCAGGCAAATTATGTAGATGTCCCCTACCTTCCCTTGTTTACGGTGATGTTCCGGAAAGTTCCTTGTTCTTCAATACCCCACTGGCTCCCAGTTATCCTTCCCCACCTACCCTGTACCATATTGTTTCATTGTATGTTTCCCACCTATGTACAACCCCTTTGCCCCGTATTGATTAGTCCTTTGCAGTTTACTCCTCCCATTTTGTAGGGGTATAAAATCCCATGCCAAGCCCTTGCTCTTTGTTATTTGCTCCCCTGTTCCTGGACTCCTGGGCACTCGCACCCCAATAAACCCATCCTGTTCACCCTGCAAAAAGCCCCTCCTGATCTCTTCGTCTCCTCCTGTGCCTTCAACATCGGTGGGCTGGGCGAGCCCTTTCACGGACCTCGCCAACCCTCCCACTTCATGAACAGCTCCACCAGCTTCTCCCGTGCGGAGAGAAGGGCTGGCCGCTGACCACCTGAGCTAGCTGAAAAGATGGTCGCCAAGGCGCGCCATGCCAGTTCTGTGTGGCAGATCTCAAGTTTTCAACCTTGTAACCTACCTGGAGCTAAAAAGACCTGGATCCAGAGCTCAGTTTTGTCTCAGTGGAAGCTAAAACTAGTCTCAAATCTACTTTCATATGTTGCATAAATTAATTATTTAGTCTAGGATAAAAATAAGTCAACAGAATGGTTTAGACTGATTACTTCATCCACATGACCTGCTCTGTAAGTTGCAAAATAAGATACCTTAGGTAGAATCAAGACTGAATCAAGATTTCAAATATTCTCAAGTACATAAGAAAACTATATTAGAAAAAAAATTATGTGCTATATTTTGGGCAAGTCACAGAAGCATTGCTTTACTTGCTAAACATTTAAATAAAACAGTTAATCATCTTCCAAAAAAAATAAGGCATCTGTTTGGAAGAAATTTGTGTCTGCAGGAGTGCTAAGGTAGTAATAAAGAAATTATACTTCTGTATGGCTGAAAAAAATTTATTCTGAAATGCACTTTTTCGTAATTCTCATTCATAGAGTGTTTTTTGTGAATCATATTTTGAAATACATATTTTTCCAAGTAGTTTAGATAGAGAGCATGCATTTAGGTTATTATAACAAACTACAGTACAAGGACCAGATTCTTAAGATTTTGAAGTAACATCACCAGATATAATACCGATGTAAACCTGAACTACTGCCCAATTTTCCACAGTTTTCTTGTTTTCAGGGTGCTTGATCTGAGGAATTTTGTCCTAATTTGTTCTTAAAAATCTGTACTCAACTATAAATCAATAAAACAAACCTTAGATTTGCATAAATATATCCTAACAACCCCTCCCCCACCCCACACACACAGAGTTCCTAGACAATGAAAACAGAACACTTAATAATGCTAAAATTTTGCTCTTTTAGCATAATTAAATTATGCATGTGTAAAAGGGTTGTATCATCTTTCATACTGAAGAAAGTAAGAGTGGCGATTTGGTCACTGAATATGTCCCCTGCAGTTGTGAGCACAGAGACACTAAACATTGAACTAGTCATCCCCAGAATCCTACAAGTATATTGTAGTTCGCGGAACAGACAAACAAAACAGCACAAAAGCTTTCTGAAGATATCAAAAGCTCAAGCAGTGCTTTAAACCCCCCAAAAGAGAGTGGAATATGCCCAGATGATCCTTGGAAGAAAGAATTCTTCACACCACAGATAAAGGCACGAAAATCCTAACAATTCTGCTAGTTTCAAGTGGACAAAAATTCTTTCTTCCCCAGTCTCTCATGATCATTTTAACAAAATGCTGAGGATAACATGTTGTCTCTTGGGATGGTTAAGCTTTGATCTCACAGTTTTAATTTGTGAAAAATACAAGCTTTCTTTTCTGTCAGTAGGATGCCACTTCAATAACTTTTAAGGATAAGATTAACTAATTCATAGAAAATAAATATGAATCAGCAAGTACTGCAAACTGAGAAGTGGAGAATGTTTTAATATTGATATTTATGAAGTACAGACTAAATGTCTATAAACTAGGTCATGAAAAAAACCAAACAAACAGATTTTAGATCAGTGTTTGTGTAGTAAGACCTCATGCTGCATTTTGAATAATATTCCATCCCTGGAAGTGTTCAAGGCCTGGTTGGATGGGGCCCTGAGCAACCCGGTTTAGTAGAAGGTTCCCTGTCCGTGGCAGGGCAGATGCAACTAGATGATCTCTTGGAAGGTTCCTTCCAACCCAAACCATTCTGTGATTCTATGATTAATACACTCACACAAAAAAGGGTTAGTACTCAAGTGGTGACCTTTAAATTTGCAGTCATATATTTAATGCTTTTATGTTACTATATTTATACCCCTGGATGGGTTTGACTTTATTAGGCAAAAGGTTATCAGATATGTCAAGACAAATGGATGCTGGCACAGTCTATTATGTACCTTATGTTACTATTCACTAAAATATAGAGATCATAATACACTTTATATAAATATATATGTGTAAGAATATTCAGAACCTTAATAGAATTGAGGTTTTATCATAGTCTTCAAAGGAATCCAGTTTCTGCTGTCCATTTCTGGGGTTATAAATGTTGAGCTATTTTCTACTCAGGCAAAGGATCTTTTGATTTTTTCTGGTAACTGAACTAGTTAAAATGTTTTAACTACTTGAAAAGATGGATTTTCCTCAATTAGGTAATTTTCTTGATCTATTGCAAATCTATATATTCTCTGATATGCCAATATAAGGCTGGAAAGCAGCCTTCCAGAAAAGGATCTAGGGGTCCTGGCAGACACTGACTTGAACATGAACCAACAATGTGTCCTCATGGCAAAGAAGACAAATGGTATCCCAGGATGCATTAGGAGTATTGCCAGCAGATTGAGAGAGATGATTCTTCTACTTAGCACTGATGCAACACCTAACTGATTGTGTCCAGCTTTGGGCTCCCTAGTACAAGAGAGACATGGACACACAGGAGACATTCCAGGAAAGGACCATGAAAATGATTAAGGTTCTGGAGAAGATCTCCTATGACAAAAGGCTGGGGCTGCTTGGCCTAGAGATGAGAAGGCTCAGGGGGGATCTCATCAAAGTATACCTGAAATGAAGATACAAAGAAGATGTGGCCAGGCTCTTTCCAGTGGTGCCCAGTGACAGGACCAGAGGCAATGGGCTCAAAATGAATCACAGGAGGCTCTTTCTGAACAACAGGAAGCCCTTTCTCAGTGTGAGGGTGACTAAGCACAGACAGAGCTTGTTCAAGGAGGTTATGGGTCTCCATTCATAGAATTACTCAAAAACAATCTGTACAAGATTCTGGATAACTGGCTGTAGATCATCCTGTTTGAGCAGAGAGGTTGAACCAAGCAACATCCAGCAGACACTTTCAACCAATTTGTGGTTCCAAAATTCAGTGATTCTATAAATACAATTTGGCAGAATTTTCAAGAAATTTGTAATTTTTCTGTTTGTTAGTTTTATTAGTGAATGTAATAAAATCTGATCTTGAAAACTGATGTGAAGAGACTGGAAGTAGATGAATTACTTCATTATTAAAAGAGCAAATTAAAATCACCAACATCAAGTTGACTGGATACGTTATAGAAAATACGTATAGTTCATCATCTGACTTAGGCATCCACAGTGGGTTAGTGCTGGTTAAGGGCCAGACTTGCACCCTGTTGCTATCTTTTTTGCCCTTCTCAATGGGAGAAAACAGGATGTGAAAACTCATGGGTCTAAGTACAGACAGTGAGATCCCTTGTAATTTACTGCTGTGGTCAAAAGAGACTAAACTTGGGGAAGATAATATAATTTACCGGCAATTAAAATAGATTGGGGTAGTGAAAAACAAAGGCATTAAAACAACACCTTCCTTACTGGCTCTTCAGAGTTCAACTTCATTCCTTAGCTCCTGACTCCTCTATCCCAGATTGACCACATGGTTAGGGGCCTGGTTAGTACACAGTTGTTTCTCCTCTGTTGCTGCTTTTCTCTCACACCTTTCACTTGCTCTAATGTTGGCACTCTACACTAGCTGCAGTGCCTTCAGGGAAAAAAACCCTACTCCAATGTGGGCTCTCCATGGGTTGCAATTCTTTTAGAAAATGCAAACCTGCTCTTACATGGGTTTCTCTATGCCCTGTGGTGTGGATATCTGCTCTGACATGGAGAGCTCGTCTTCTTTCTGCTCTGTCCTTGGTGTTCCTTTAGATGTTTCTCACTCTTTTCTATCCTCCCTCTGTTGTTCCCGCGTTTCATCAGTTTTACCATTAAAAAATTTCACTTTAGATTTTACATTAAGGTCTGCACTAAACATTTTATCAACAGTACTTTCAAGGATTAGGCTTATTTGCTGATGTTAAAAAACATTTTCTTTCTTTATATTTCACTTTTTCCAAAGCAAAGACAGCAAAATAAAATCTGTTGAAATACGAACTGTTATATAATCTGTATATAATCTGTTGGAAAATGTATATAATCTGTATATAATCTGTTGGGAAAAATTCTCGTTATAAACTTTATTATTAGACTAAGAAAATGAAAGGCTCATTTAATTTCATTTTATTCATCCATCTGGACTTTTTTTCTATACTCTTTTATTATAATGTGAAGTTATTTTGTAGAAAATAAGGAAGAGATGGAGTAATCACTAAGAAAAAGAATCTTATCTAATAGTAACACGGCTTCATTTCAGCAGCTTCAGGTTCAAACTTTAAGAATATTCTGGTACTCACAGATTTGGGTAACATTTCTGGGGTAGTTAGAATTGTTTGCAATGTTCTTTTGTTATGTTGTGTCCTGGCAGGCATTAAAAAAATTAAAGTCTTTCTGACTAAGATTTTATTTCCTTTATACTGTTAAGTTGAACAAGAATCTGAGTTTTAGAGCCAAGTCTTTATTCCAGAGATCACCAGTAAGTCTACTGGCTCACTCACATTCAGAAGCACAACAATTTTGAAGAAGAAGCAGAACGTGTCATAAACTCTGTTTCCCATTAAGCTGAGTTAAAATCTTTTGGGCTCAGGGCTAACCAATACCAACTTTAGCCAAAAAGGAAAAGTAAACACTTGACTACTTTCTTGGGCTTGCAGGGCTTTTTTATTTACTTTCTTTAGTACAAGAGCAAACACTGCAATTCACTTATAATAAATGATCAATTGATCATTTTACTTTAAGGCTTAAATTTTTATGCTCATCTTTGGGTTTGTTCTCAGTTGCTGTTCAGTTGAATAACTATATAGTCCTTACAGGTATTTCCTTAGTATTATCAAAATCATGAAGACATCATATCAAAGAGGCTTAGATAGAGCCACCAGCTTAACAGCAACTTAATCAAGTAAAGGCAGATTCTTAGAAATATGACTATCATATTATGTGTAAAAAGCTGAACAGCAAGAAATTAGATTTCCTTTCTTCACTAGCTTGTTTCCAGGCTAGCAGTTTCTACAACTAAGAATAAGGAGGATTTGTAGGCAGCCCCAGAGAGCCAAATTAAACAATGCCTGTTACAGGAAGGTCCATTTTTCTCTTGTATGTTTTTCTTGTTGTTTTCACTGAGTACTGCCTTTCAGTTAAAAAGAAACTGCAAGTCTAGGAAGACCTGGCAATTAGTGAGCCAAAATAAAGGAGATATTCCTTCTTGGCAAATAAAGAGGGAATTTGAGATACTAAATCAAAAAATGCAGGGAAATATGTGTTCAGAATCTTAATTTCTATTGTCTGCAGTCCTCACATATTTCCAGGGACAGTAGGAACTTTTCAAATAAAAGGAGTAAATAATGAAAACGTTGGTGTCATATCAAGAGGAGATGGGTAAAAGAGAATTAGTCTAAAGACATTCCCTATATGAAAAAATATCCAAAAGAGCTTGACAGAAAAGAAGGCTCAAAAGGTGTATTTATTCGAAAAATATTCATATTAGGAAGATTTTTGACAAGTAGTATCAAAAGAGCTAAGGAAAGAAAAGGTTCCAAAACAAAGAGAATTGTTGATTTAGTGTGGTACATGCTTAATATACAGCATCTGGTCTTGCCAATCAGCACAGTTGTTTCATAAAAGAAAGCATCAAAAAGGTATCCTTTTTCTTGCTGTCATGAGTCTTTCTTCAGATCTTAATTAACAATAATGTTTTCAAGTTTTCAGTTTATTAACAAAATATATAAAAAGATCAAGGGAATGGGCCTGGGTTTCAACACTGTTATATCAGTAACCTTGTAATTCCCCTGAGAGATGTCTTTGAATATTCTAATGGACTCCATCTGATCACAGGCACATCAACAGTTCAAAGATAACACTTTCATCATACATTGATTGTGGGCCTATTCTATCTCACCTTATCATGTATAATATCCAGAGTATTTAGAGATAAAACTACAACATGAGTGCACTGAAGTACATGCACTTACCTAAAACTAAAACCTCTTGCTCTCTATTTATGTGCTGATTTTGGCTGGGGTAGTTGATTTTCTTCAAAGTATGGCTACGTTTTGGATTTGTGATGGAAACAGTGTTGATTACAGATGGTTGTTTTAGTTGTTACTGAGCAGCCCTTACAGAGAGCCAAGGCCTTTTCTGCTCCTCACCCCAACCCATAAGTGACAAGGCTGGGGGTGCACACGGAACTTGCAGGGGACACAGACAGGAGAGCTGATCCCCAACTGAAAAAAGGGATATCCCAGACCACATGGTATCATGCTCAGAATATAAAACTAGGTAAAGAAGAAGGAAGAAGGAATGGGAAGGATGTTCATTGTGGTGGTGTTCATCTTGCTTAGTAGCTGCTAAGATGTGATGGAGCTCTTCTTTCCTGGGGGTGGTTAAACACCTGCCTGCTCATGGGAGACAATGAATAAATTCCTTGTTTTGCTTTGCTTGTGTATGCAGCTTCTCTCAGCCCATGACTTCTCAGTTTTACTCTTCCAGTTCTCTACCCCACCTCACCTGCCACCTGTGTTTAAAAATACAACAGTTTATTTCTCACACATTCCCAGTATAACTATGATTTTCATTGCTTTTTACAAAACTACTGAATGTGTCTAGTGTAGTCTCATAAAGCAGTGAATACACTTACATTTCTGCCCTCAACATCTGCAGAGCTTTTTGTCAATATGCAAATATTCGGATTTTTCCGGCTCAAAAAAAAAATTGTTCTGTGATGTTGTTATGAGGAAATACTGAAAGGTTGTCATTCTCTTCCCTTTAAAGCATGTGAAATATGAATGGAAGAAATTAAGTAGCACCTTTTTTCAAAACAAAGTCTGTTTAATAATACTTAAAAAATGATGTGATTACTCTCTAAATAAATATGAATCACTTCTTGCTAACTACTTTTTCGGTAAAGCCAAGTTTAATTACATGATTTATAGTACATAAATAACAAAGTATGGGAACAAAGGAAGGGCAGGGATGATGTTGCACCAGCATATGGCCTGCAAATATTATAAAATTACAATCTAAAATCTATGAAATAAATATTTAAAAGAGGAAAATGGAAAAAAAAAAACCCAACAACCTTCAAAAATTATTTGGATTATTACTCTTATTTTCACAGTTCATTTCTTCTTTTTGAAAAGTCCTTGATATGCATGTAAAATGCAATGATAAAAAGCCTAAGTTCTAACTTAGAAGAACTTCTAACTCTGTTTAACTGGAGAAACTCCTAGTGTGTCCTGAGGCAGACTCATAAATCTCATTTTTGCTTTGGAAAAACTCTTTTTCTGGGTAAGAACAGTATTCTTTGTTCATTTAAGGGGAATTGTCATGGATCTGCATAGCAATTTGCAAATGCTGTTGTGTAACAGGATGCATTCTTACTGGTCAAAGAAATAAACCAAAGCATTACCATTTTAATTTTTTTCCCATGCCAGAAATGAAGATGTTCAGTTTAAAATTGCATCCTGAAATTGCATCTGAATGCCCCTGTGATAACTCAGGTGCTTGACCATTCAGCCTTTAGCAACAACACGAACAGTGAGGGAATGATAACTTTTTAATATAATTATAGGAATGCTTTTCTTCTGTAAATAAGATTTTTGGGTACTACATATTTTTACATAGAAATGCACAAAGTACTGACTTTCATTCATTAGCAACTAGGAGTGTTTTATCTACTGACCTAATTATATCCCTAGTTACCATTGTCATCTTCCCTTTTGCAAAATAATCCCCCCTGAGTTGTTTATTTATGCACGGTTTTAGTGAAAAAAAATTCTAAGGGTTCAGCTCTCCCAACCTTCCCTCTCCCCCTTCCCCATTATCTATCTTATTAGTAAGTGGGTTTTGTACGTGGGAGCTACTTGTGGGTGTAAGCTGATAATTTCATCATAATAATAATAATGTGCAATATTGTGCTATGGACATTGCCTTTCTAAAGACCATGGAGCTGCCATTTTTTTGTGGTCCAATCATCAAGAGCTATAACCAATGAGCTCTTTATTCTGCTGACATTTAATCACTTTAGTGAGGAAATGGCTACAGCCAGGTTAAGGCAATAAAGCTTTGGGCTCTGACATAGCAGTGAGCATGACTTCCTACAGAATGTTTATGGTTGCTCTTTCCCCACTTGTTTTCCCATTTATTTAGTAGCTTCTTATTGCATAGTATAAAATTGCCCCAGGAATTCATCTAACAGCTTCTGAACTGTAGCAGTTTGAATTCATCCTATCAGTTGTCGCAAAATTTTTGCCAGCTTTAATACATTCACTAATAAACTGCAATGGAATGGTGTCATTGCTACTTAAAGCTGGTATACTCCTAGAGTGGAAACAAAAATTGCCAAGGGGTAGGACAGCTGAATATTAAAATTATGACATTCATATGTTTCTTGAATGGCGAGGGTGATGAGTGGGGCATAGCTCAGAATAGCTGTGACAGTTGACAAAAATTATTCCTGCTGCAGTCCACCCTATCTCAGATGCCTGATCTGTCCAAGAACTTTGACTTGCCTTTTTTTAACTATCCTAGGCTATAGTTTTCTAACACTCAAAACCTAAATAAGATCTGCAGTAATACTACCCAGCTTTTTTTAGCCATGATCATCTTCTTTTTTATCTTCCCATAGGACATGATGTCAAGTATATGGGGAGCAGGGATGTAGATATGTCATTGTTGGGGCGGACACGACATGCAGAACTCACACACACTTCAGGCTGAAAAAGCCATTTATTCTACAAAGCTAGTGCTATTTATACACTTTTGTATGTTTATCAATCAGGCTACGTGTTCATTGGGTCTCTAACTGCTACAATACATCTATTGGCTATCATTGCTGACCACTTGGCCGCCCGGAGGCCAAGCAGGCGACTTATCGAAGGTGCCTCGGCAGCATGTCAATTGGTATGGCAGCCTGAGTGCAGCCCCTCAGTCTGCCTATGGGCTCTCAGTGGAGCTGGCAGCAGTCGATGGTAACTGTAGCGATCAGGCAAAGGTGAAAGAGGAGAGAGGGACTCTTTGTAGCAGCAATCCAAGCCTTTATTCCCCGCCCGGACGGACAAGAGAACGAGATAGCAAGGACAGAAAGGCATCAAAGAGCACAGAATGACGGTTACAGGGGATTTTATACACCAAAGCAAAGAGGAGGACCAAAGGGATAAACCAATGGGGAAATGACATACAATGACAGCTAACCAATCGACAGGGGGTTAGGGAGGAACAAATTTGAATGGGCCAATGGGGAACCAAACTGTACAGAACTTTTGAGAACATATTAACATAACCATGAAGGTAGGAGGGAGCAAAGGGAGAACGGGGGAGGATATTTCCCTGAGTGGCATCTCTAGGGCATGGTCCGATCTCCGGGACCACCCTCCTCATCACTTTCCTGGGCAGGAAAGTCCACCCACTGGATGCCCTGATGGATCCGCATCCTAAAGGTGGACTGGGCCACCACAACAGGCTATTATAGCTTCAACATATTACTATTGGTCATCTATAGTATAAGTGTTCAGGCATTCAAAAAAACACCAGGTGCAGCCTTGTTGCTGTTTTCTCTCCCTCTTGTTTGGATTCCTTCTACTAAGTTTCTCACAGACAGGCTGTCATGTTGGAATCAGACATACTGTCAGGCCTGCTGTTACTTCCATATAGATACGTGTATGATTTCCAAACATAACATGCTAATTCCATATTTGGGCTTAATTTAGTTGCCAAATATGGACATCTAACAGCATTTCTAATATTGTAAGGTGTCCAAAATTCCTGAAGAGGGTTAGCAGATGTGACATGTAGGTAACCCTCTGAAGGTATGTCTGGATGACAGCTGGAGCTCAACCAGGTACACTAGGACAATTCAAATGCAGTTTTCTGCATATGGGCAGGTAAATCATTTTCAACATTCAGCATGGGATTCCACTGTAGTTTAAAATTCTTATATGTGAGCTAGGTGCTAAACTTCCCACTACAATCACAAAATCAGAGAATAGGCTGAGTTGGAAAGGACCCACAAGGATCATTGAATCCAACTCCTGGCCTTGCACAGCACCATCCCCAAGAGTCACACAATGTGCCCAAGAGCATTTTCTGAATGCTTCTTGAACTCTGTCAGGCTGATGCTGTGACCACTGCCCTGGGGAGCCTGTTCCAGTGTGGAGCTGGGACTGGATTTCATTAATTCTTCTCACAGTACATAGGAGCATGTAATATAAAATGCATGAAGTGATATAAACAGGATGCAAATAGTTAATTCTCAAATAGGTAGGCAAATGCTGCAGCTGAATCAAATTAAATCAGAATAGTATTGTAGAGTAATATGCAAATATTATTGTGAAGGCATCTAAAGCGAAAGCTATTTCTTGTGCACTGAAACGTTCATAATTCTAGTATTTCATCTCCAAAGGGTGTAAAGGTAAGCAGAACAAAAGTGACGCATATGTCCCTTATGTTTGCTACAAGTATTAGCAGTACAGAAGTGGGTATTGCTGTATTACTGTCTATAACTGTTAATATTTATAACTCTGGACATGATCACACAAGGAGATCACAATGAAGACAGTAAATGAAGCTCAAGTTTAAACAAGATGGTAGTCTCCTGGCAAATCATAGAACTATTCCTTTTTTTCCCCTTAATTCATACAGGCTGGCTTTTACTGGATTTAGCACCTGTAACATGCTCACACAAAAGACTATGTATATACTACATTGTAACTACCACAAGTTACAGAGTACACTGAAAAGTGAGTATGGAGGTAGTTATTTATTCTGAAGGTGTTTTAACTTTAGATATAGAAAAATACATTTTTTTCCTTTTTATTGAATAATGGTAAAGGCAATGGGTAAAGCTAAGTCAGCATTTATATAACATTTTTTCATGTTCCTAGATAGCTACAGCAAGTTGTATGTTGTCTTTATTTAGTAGTCAATATTGTCACGATCCTTATAAAAGTCTAATTCCATTTGGATTCATACTATTTCCCCCTTTAAAATAATTTACTTTAAAAGCATTTTTACCATTCTAAAAACTGGTGTCATTTTCATTTCATATAAAGTGTTTCTGTTCTGTGAAGACCAATTCACAGAGATCAGGAATACCGACTCTAACTTACTTCAGTCAGTTAAAGTAAAATGAAACAGTGATTACTCTTGCATGATTGAAATGTTTAGAAGGAACAAGGGAAAAAAAAAACCCAAACAAACCCTAGACCCTTCTTTAAATTTATTTAACTTGGCATCTGTTAAAGTCTTTCATTTACTTCATGGTTTTTTATTAAGGTATTAAGTAAATTCTAAAGTACAGCTTTTAAAGTGACAGGTAGTGTATAAATACATATTCTCTTCTGAAAGGATGAAAGCCATATGTAAAGGATGAAAAAGGAATAAAATATGGCACAGGAAATACTGAACACTGTATATCTATTTTGTACTATCAACTGGAGTGGCTACAGTTGTAGCTTTAAAAGAAATGGAAAATTATTATGATCCTTCAAAGAAATTTCTCTTCTCAGCATAAGAGATTTAGTGATTGTAATTTTTTTTTTTCCCCAGAACTAAAAAGCACCAAATTCAGCCAGTTACTGGCAGGGATGAGGTAAAAAATAAAAATATAGTAGGCAGAGACTAAGACAAAAAAAAAGAAACTGTAAGTTTCGTATGGACTAGAAAATTAGGACTGGTTTTTTACAGTTTTGTCTTTGGTTGGCTGATCTGAGTGACTAAGCGTAGGTTTCACAGAAAACTTTAATTACCGCTGGAACAATTAAAAGAGCTCCCTCTCCTCTGCCGAAATGGTTATTTCTCTGCAATTTGTGAGTCTTGAGACTTCTGTTCTTTTTAATCATGTATTTGGTCAGAGTATTGTCGTAAGCCTTGTGCTGACCTTGCGAGGCCTCAGGGCTGAGGTTCCTCAGGCTTGTTCTGCCAGGGCTTTTCTTGCCCAGCCTGCAGCTTGAGAAATTTCCAGAGCAAACCATGAAGGGATGGGATCAGTTTAGTTCTCTAGATGGTCAGTGTTAAATAGAATTCATCTTACAATTCATTTCTTAAGTATTCTTTTGGGGTTATTTGTTACACTGTATAGTATATAGGGTTGTCATTTCACCTTGATTCTTGGTTGTTCTTGAACTCACAACCTACCCATCCCACCCACCAATGTAGCAGGCTGAAGTAATCCCAGAAAAGGACTCCTGCGTTGAAGTCATAAATAAACTTAGGAAAAAATGTCCCTAATAAAAATAGTACTTGGAAAAAAAACCAAAAACTGAAAATAGACAAACAGAAAACTCAAACATGACAAACAGTTACATCCATGTTTTCAGAAGTCAAGAAATTCAAGAAAGGTAAAAAGAAATCTGGAAAATATCAAGCTTAAAGAGCTTATACAGAATATGTAATGGAGTTAAATAGTTTCTAGGTGTATAAAGGAAAAGAGGATAGCAATAGCTTATGAGAAAGGATAGAGTAAGGTGAAAGATAACCAGAAATGAAACTAAATGAAGCAAAGAAATTTATAGAAACCATTCTGCTAGAGTATGCATGAAGTGATGGGAAAATGCATTGCACTTTGTTTATTAAATAGAAGACTGTGTTCTCAGTAAGTATGATCATGTCAGCCCAATATTAACAATATAGTAAGCTTTAAAACAATTTGGAAGGAAAAATAAATATATAGAAGTTTAATTGGTATTGCTCAAAATGGACCATAATACTTACAGTTAGTTTTAATTACTTATTGATAAGCATTTCTCAGGGTAAAAAAAGAAAGGAAAAGCTAGGCAAACTGTAGGTAAGAATTCTATACACAATCTAAGAACTATGAAAATATCTTGAGAACATTTCATAGCATATCTGACTATTAGCACACATTTAGGCATAGATATAGCAATTTACCTCTTGGTATATCTACTTACCAATTTAATATGTGGTAAAATAACCTACACCTAGCCACTCATAGCCAAATTCATAATTTTTCTGTTTGAGACTGAAAGTATGGTGCAGTCAATGTACTGTAAAATATCTGCAATAAAAAAAGGATGAACATGCATAAAGACACAAATCAAAGTAAGGTTATCCTCAGGATAGAAATGGCTCTACTCAGGATCTTTTCTCCTTTCACTCTTTGGGATTTATTATAATCATCCTATATGGCAGCACCCAGCAGAGTTTCTATGCTGTACTTAAAGCTGACTTTCTGTTTCCACCACAGCACTTTTCTTTTTTATTGATTTTAGCTTCACTGTTATATTCATCTTTTTTCTAAAATTAGGCCCATATATTTTCAGCTTTATAGTCTTCATCCTACATCTCATCCTTCCCACACCTCTTTCTAAATCACTTCAGTAGTGCTTAGCAGTAAAATGGATGTTTATCATAAATTGGCTTAGCATTTACTGTTGTTGGAGTTTTACATGGAGAGAAAGGAGGTAAAGTAGACTTTACTACAGCTATGATAGAGTTAAAAAGGTACACTAAAAAGTATTTCAAAATTAAGTATTTTCAGTTCTCTTCATTTGGAGCACAAGAATATAATTGAATCAAAGCAGTCATGTTCTTAACACAATTCTGTCTATATGAAGATTTACTTTCTTCCTCTCTAGGGAAACCTACAAGAATCAATTAAAGATATATTTTCAATAATTCCACTAAGATTATTAAAAATGACAATAAAAATTAATAAAAGCATATAAATAGTAAAACCATTATTCAATTGCTTGCCCAAGAAATAAGATGCTTCAAATCTGAGCTTTTCTCAGTCCGGCACTCATTGCAGGAGTGTTTGCCTTACCATAAGGCTAAGTTATATGCATGATCTGAGTGCTTCCATTCTTGTTCAAATTAAGACCATCTCTAACCAGGAATGACAAAATACTGGAAATAAAGGAAGTCATATAAATGGAAAACTTACTTCAACCTATTAGATAGATTGAAGTACAGGAACAGGTAGGTTCTGATTGAAAGAACTGTCATGAGTCAAAGTAAAATAATAACCTAGTTAATAATAACCTAGTTTAGCAACAAGGCCCAAAAGAAAACCTGATAAATAAAGTCAAATAGAAGTTCTATTTAATATATAGAGAGAACTAAACACCCTGAACACATCCCTTCCTGGTTTATTCTGGTGGCTTCTCAAGATTGTACCTGAAGGATTATGCCTAAAACCAATGTCTCATGTTCTCTGTAAGAGATTTTGTGAGAAACCTAGAGCTATTCAAAGTTATAATGACCTTAAGTCCACCAGGCCTTGAGTTGATCTCCTGGTGGACCTGCAGCTCAACTTGCAGCTCATGATTCAGAAGCCCTGAAGTACTGTATTGTTACAATTCTACGTCATTCCGGTTCCTAAACTCCTGTTCTGGGTCACTGTCCTAGGTTACAATGTAAGATGTGCCCAAAAGTTTGTATTCTATCACCATCTTCATAAGCTGTTAAAAAACCAGTGGGGCAGTGTTCCCCACCTCCTGCATGACTCATCCCTGATAAACTCTGGGGATTTCTCCTGTTAATGGGCCAGCTGTTGAAACCAGGTGGGGCAGTGTTTCTTATCTCTCCCATGACCCATCCTCCCTCCAGGGGGATATCTGCTGTTAATGGGCCCATCAATGCCTTGCCTCATGACTCACCATCCCATTGTGAGATGCTCCACCCAGGAGGAGGAACTAAGCGTTCCCATCTGTGTATACTTGGAGGTTTGGAACACTACAGTCAGCCCTTACCTCCTGGATTTCCAGAGGACAAGAGCTACACAGCCATCACTGGACCTTCTGAGGAAGACCAGACCCTTTGACAGGATCACTGCTTCAACAGAACCATCACTCCAGCAGACTGCAGGCACCGTTTAATAGGACTGCTACCAACACCCTGACCGACAGGGTGTCAGGTTGTATTCTGACTCTGTCAGTGGTTTTTCTTTTTGTACTATTGCATTTATTTTATTTTTCCTATTAAATTGTATTTCTGACTTAGAATCTCTCACTGGTTTGCTTTCAAACCAGTACAGTTGCCAAACAACTAAATTTATCAGGTGTGTCACCATCAGGACTGACTCCTGACTGGTTTATCTCTACCTCTCCAGGATTTTTAGGTATGCTAATTAAAACCACTCTGAACACACCTTTGTTTATAGTGTTGTTTAACACCAGCTGGCAACTAAGCACCACACAGCTGCTCCTTCACTCCCCCTGCCCCAGCAGCATAGGTGGAAGATAATTGGAAGAGTAAAATCAGGAAAACTTGGAAATTGGCATAAGGAAAATTTAATAATAATAATAATTTAAAATATAAATAACAAAGAGAGGGAAATAAAGCCTCAGAAAGACCAGCAATGCAAATGAAAATAGCTGTTTATCACAAGCTGGCTGATACTCTACCAGTTCATGAGCAGCATCCCCATGGACAGCTCTTCTCCCAACTTTACATGCTGAGCAAGATGTCATACGGTATGGAACATTCCCTTGGTCACTTGTCCCATCTTTGTTCCCTCTCAGCTCCTTGCCCACCCCCAGCCTGCTCTCTGGTGGGATGGGGATAGGAGCAGAAAAGGCCTTATTACTGTATAAGGGCTGTCCAACAATAACTAAAATATCCCCATGTTATCAAAACTGTTTCCAGCACAAATCCAAAACATAGCCCGATACTGGCTACTGCAGAGAAAATCAACTCTATCCCTGCCAAAACTGTGCAGTCTAAAAGATTCACATGCAAGGTGACACAGTGAAAGGCACACCAGGAAAATAAAACACTGGATTTTGGGTGACATGCTCTGTGATACCAGTAAGGCTTACCTTTTTTTTTGGAAGTTTACTCTTCTATACGCCACATTTATTGACATTATAATTTCTATGTATATACCAGTAAATTTAATTAAGGTTTATGTTGCCAGATATGCTGTTATGCTTAAGTTGGGGATTTCAGAAAAATTTTTTTTTTATAACTTTTAAGTGTAGTACTTTACACTTAAAAAGCAATAACTTGCTGAAGCAATAATATTCTGACGTAATGAATGTCCTCAAGTGCCTCACTTTGAACTAAACATGTCAGACATCTGTTGTGCATTTTTGCCCACGTTTTCCCTGCATTACCTAATCTTTACAGACACTGACTTTTTATGGCTAAGCATCCTTTAACACGATGCTTAAACAATTTGTTGCAATTTATGTATATTTATGCGTTAGGTCTTCTAGACTAAGAAGACTGTGACCAAGCAGTAAACCTCTAAAATGGAAAAAAACTCAGTGGAGACTGGGCAGGGAAATGTGCCAACGAAGGTCATGGAATATGTAGTATGTGAGTGACCAGAGCTGTTGTAATGAAAGCTGATTTTATCCCAACACAGAAGGCATCAGCAGGTGAGTTTTGGTTTAGATAAAAAGCTATGTCATTTGAGTAGATCAGCTGGTGCGTAACATGTTTCTTTTTATGTTTGTTAAGAATGCCAATATATCCCTCAGTTAGTTGACCAGCAATGTGGAGATGAAACAGCCTAACACTGAATATAAAACCTGAGAAACTGATGAAAGAGTTTTGAAGATAGCAAGGAGTTTGAGATGTTGACAACTCGTGTTTTTCTTCATATTTAATGGGGACACACAGTGCTGTGGCGGTAAGTGTATTATAGAGACTGGTAAAAAGGAGGACATGGGTTTTGTGATTGAACTGTGTATTGCCATCACTGTGTTTTGTTAAGTGTATCTTATAATTTTGCTGTGTTTTCATATATTTTGTATTATTCTGATAAATCAGAAATCCTGTGTAACATCAGCTATCTTCAAATAGGTAAGTTTTACGTTATACATTGCACTCTCCATGCATTGAATATCTAAGACTCAGGCCCAAGGCTATGGGACTGTGACAAAGATATAGAAACTTCTTGTGCCATTATCCAACCGAATATTTTCTGTTATATAATGTTAAAACTCAGATTGCCTTTTTCCTCACTGCCTTAATTTTATTTTTTTTTTCTGACACAATATTTTGCAAACAGCTGTGTTTTGGCCTAAACTCTATGCTCTGTGTGTGGGATCAGATATCAGCAAATCCAGAGAATCAATCTCTTATGGGACTTATTTCTAACATTTAAATTATCTGTTAGGGGTGATAGGTGGCAGTATGAAAAAGCCGCAAGGTAACACATAAGGCTGTAATATTTCAGATGAGTCAAAAAGCTTTTTCTTGAAATATTAAATGATTTAGACAAACAGTTTGGCTAAAGTAATGTTTCCTGCCTTGGTCTCTTGATTTTTAGAAACTTTCCCTTTGCCTCAGGTCTTTTTTAGACATCGCCATGCTATTTAGGAGTTCCCTTCAATGCTCCAGTAATGTTTTATTCTTTTCACAGTTTCCCTACACTGCCACATCCTATGTTTTGTTTAGTTGTTTCTGTGTTTTTTCCAAGTGTTATTCAGAGTCTCCATAAATGGTTGAGATTTTTCATCTTCCTAACGTTGCTACAACCTACCTAACTGCCAATTTAATTAAGTAAATTTGATGTGTTTCTTCAAGAAACAGAATCAACCTTTAGTGATTTGTCCTATAAATTATAGGACATTAGAATAAGTGTCCTAGCCTAATAATGTTAATTATTACCCCATTTTACCATCAGAAAACTTAAACATGCATAACTGTGGTTTTTTTAAATTCTAAGATATTAAAATGACCAGCAAATCTGCACATCTGTATTTTATAATCAAGTTTAGGTATTTTAAAAGGAACTGATTCTGAAAATCCTTAAAAACTACTTTTGAAAAGTCCTTTCAACTGTATAAATTTCATTAGGAATTTAAAAAAGGCACTTCATCTTATTAGTTAAATAGGTTGTCCCATATTTTTAAACAACACGTTACAGTGGGAAATACGTACTCAGACTTGCAAAGGTTTTAAATTATATTCAACAACTCAGCTCAAGATGAGTGCAAAAACCAGTGTTAAAACTTTTCAGCTAGTCAGTCTTTTCCTTCTGGCTTTGCATGTGAAAAGAACATGACAATTAACAATTGAAGAAAACAGATAAATTTTGGTGACTTCTGCTTTGGAGATTTGGTGATGAACATTCCAATATCAGGAATTTTGGTTACTTAAAAAAATATTCTATAACCTTGGGAGTTCCAATACCTTAGCTATTGAACAAGAACTTTTGGAAGGAATGCATTTATTGGTGAAAATTTCTTAAGCCTTCTTTCTTTTATGTTTAGACTTTATCCACACCTCTGATACCATCATCTTTATCCCCACATATCTGGTGTCACTTTATATTCCTTCTATCCAGTAAATAAATAAACAAACAGGCAAGTATCTAAGTTACTTACAGATAAATGTTATTAACAGCTCAAAAACCTTTTTTATTTTTGAGATAAAGAATGAGTATTCAAATTCTGAGATATCTTAATTTCATTTGAGATCAAACTTTCAAACATCTGTGCTGGTTTTGTATGCCTTAGCTACAAGTACTAGGTTGAACACCTGGGAATTTTTTCATTTTCATGAGATAAGTACTAAAAACTAGGTCACTTGGAATACCTATTTATGACATGCACTCAGGCAGCATGAGGAATGAAGGGAACATAGAACACCTATTTCACAACTGCTACATAGAAAAATTTATCTTCATGCTGAATAAAAATGGGAAGTTTAAAAACCTAGTCTTGTACAGAGGTGTCAAACTTTAAATGCATGTCAAACTCAGAAAAAATCAGAAACTTTAATTTCAAAATGTCTTTACTCAAGTTGCTACCTCCACTTTTCAAAATTTATGTGGCCCAGGGAAAACTAGACTATGTATCCCTTCACAAAATTTTGACTTGAACTCTGCAACTTTTCAGCTGAATCCTGTAGAGTTGATATCAGTAATAACAATCTGTAATGGGGTAAAGCTTCCCTGAAAGCACTGGTCCTGTAAACCTCAATAGATGTGACAGGAAAACAAGGAAAATAACAGTAACTTAATTGAGGTGAGGCTTTCCCAAAAGCTGTGGACTATGTATTCAGTGTTTTAATGGTATTTATATATAGTGTATATACAGATAATATTTAAGTCTAATATACATAGCATATTGATAGTATATATTACATATCTGTATATACTGGGGCTGGGGGGGGGCGGGGCAAGGCAAAAACAGACCTAAAAATAAACCTACAGATGAATTCATAACAGTGCCAGATCTGCATACCATTTTTGGGGTAGGGGACTGAAGTTGATAGCAACTTGTGTAACAATTGACTTTTGATACAGTGCAAGTCACAGAAATTTGTCCGGGGTGATGGGACCAGCAAGGCTATCATCAGTTTTTGAGACATTAGAAAGTAAAAAACCAGGAAAAACAGTAGTCTTGTGCAGAAAACACATCCACAGATATCAAATTACTTATTACACGAAATTTCTTATCAGCTAGTTACTTAGGAAAAGGGAAGGCTGGGCTGGCCTTTGAGTGTTTTGGGTTCTTTTTATATTATTCATATTTAAATCCCTAGATTTTAAAAGAAAAGTCAAACCAGTAGTTCAAAAAAGTATATTCCTTTTGTGTGTATGTATTACTCCAGTTTCACAGTCTTCTATTTATTTCTGAAATTTCAACTGAATAATAACTCTTTAGACTTTGGTCTTTCTCACAAGGCAATTGGGAATTTAGTTTGTGTTCCTGTAGAGGTTAGATTTTACTTGAATTAACCTTTGTATTCATGTGAGGTATTCTAACTAAAGGGTGTACTTAACATCATAACTCTAATTTTGCAAAATAAGTCAATATTTTCAAAAAAAGTTTGCTGAGACCTGGCTCTTCTAAGAAGAAGACACTTGAAGTCCTGATTCAGGAACTGAGGCCTTGGAAAGACCTGTATTGGAGTTTAATGAACATCTTTATCTCTATCAAGTAGTTACAGATTGTGAATTTTATAGATCACTTTTTCAAGGCAGCTTTTTCTTTCAGTGCATAGTAAACTGATTCCAGTCCCTGAATTACATGTTCCAAATCGCATTTTTGGGTTGGGTAACTTCACTCATAACTTCAAGGCATCTAGTTTTGGTTATAACACCTGGATTTGTCAAGAGATATTAGTAGTTATGCATTGAAAAACCGTGAATGAACTATAGAATAAAACATGATATAATGAAGAGATCTCTGCCTCAAAAATTTCAGCAGGAAAGAAAAGCACAATTGAGAATAAATCTAGAGGGAATAATGGAAAATCAGTTGTGCTTGGCTAATAAGTGCTTTCTCCACTACAGTTTAACAAATGTTTAATTAATTAGATGTTCTTGCATACAGATATCAAATTACATATTAGAATTTAGAGGTATCTTAGTTTAACCAAACTGTGTCAAAGAACCCAGTTTCAAATAATAGCAGTAATTTTCAGCTCACTGGTGAGCACTATGCTCTCAGAACTACTGTACTTCTACAGTAATTTACTGTATAGAGAGGCTGAAGTAAACCAAAGAAGGATAGAATTAGAATTAGTAATTCATTGCAGTGTATAGAAATGATCTTTTAATTATTCTAGACATTTTCAAGGCTATATCCAGTCCCCAGGTCTCTGTGCAAGGACCTGAACTACCTGGATTCGATATCCTCAGCAGATGGCCTGCATGTTCTTCTATATCTATAGAAACCAAGTTCACTCTCTTAACTACACTTGAAATTCCATTTCCTTTCTGGATGATACAGAATAATTTAGATTTCATAGTATCTTTTGTTATGTGCATATTTATTTTGTCTGGTCTGAAGTCCAGCCATCTGGTGGTCTCCTGAGAAAGCTCAGACCATGTGTATATAGCAAGGATGAAATAAATGAGATAAAGGCTACTGTTCCAGTCCTGTGGATTATTTGGCTGCTGATTTAGGAAAACACGGTTTTTTAACTCAAGAATCTGTTTGCACTAGAAACTTGGCTTGTCTTTAACTGACCAAGGTGACAAGAGGTGCTATTTTTCCATTGCCTGCAAACTATGTGTGCGATAGTGGAGATAATTCCTATAATTACGGTGGATTTGTTGGTTTTATTTAGAGAATCTGGAATATCAATCAAGATGGATAAGAGTCATAATTGTTTCATTGGGCTAGGTACAATGACTAACTTATGCACTTAGAGATTTAGGCACAAACTAGATCTGTCAGAAGATAATCAGAAACTTCAAGCCCAGCTCTGAAGTTGTGAGCTGCCCAGGAACAAGCCTGGTGGAAATAAGTTAGATTTAGCCTGCTAAAGGTGTAATGGCAGTAACTGCACCTCCTCTTCCCCAATTCCACACACACTCTATGGCAATAAGGGGTAGCGCATTAGAAATGCAACACTGTACCCATGTTACAGAATAGCTGAGAGCCCTGGAGCTAATTTCATTATTCGACCAAGAAAGGATTTAATTATTCAACCATTTTCAGCATAATGACATGAATGGGTGCTTTAGATCGCTTGAAGGACCACTGTCAAAGGTATTAGCAAAAGTTGTATTATGACGATGTTGTAAAAGTGCATTTTAGGAAAGTTTGATGCCAAGGTTCACTCTATTATGGCACAGTCATTTGAACAATCATTTGAGTTATCAAGGCACTAATTGAAGTTCCCACACTACAGGGTTATCCGTGATACTGGTTGCTTTACCAAAGGTCTGACATTGGTACCCCAGCTCAAGAGGAGATCACAGCCATGCACTCAACACTGCCTCACAGCGAGAGCTTGAAAAACACTCAGTCAGGCTGTCATATTTATGGGATAAAGTGGTTGACACACAGTTAAACACCATATGATGGGAAAAGTAGGCATGTGACCACTTGCATCCAGAACTTTCTTTGTTCCTAAATAAATGAGTCTTAGAAAAGCCATATGTTATTCATGTGCTAATGACATGATGCGTTTTCAAGCTCATACACATCTATCCTCACTGTATCTCTCAGGCCCTTTGTGGGTTTTCAGAGGAGAGGTTGAAACTAGAGGAGTTCTTGGGCTGGCTATGGCTCAGGCCTTTACTTCCTTTGGTGTCTATACCAAATTATTGCTGGTTTGGTTAAAGGGTTGAGTGCGTCTGTCACAGATACTGCAATCAATTGAACTATGCAACATATAGGAACCAATTCTACAAATTATAAAAGTACAAAATGGATCAGTGTGTTGTTCAGTTAATTGAATTACCACTTGACATTGAAGTTAAAGGACATAGTTAATTTCTATCTGACCCATGCCATTGGAAATATTAAAAGCACAACTACAAAAACATTAATTTAGATTTTATTTTATTGCAAGTGTGTGATTTTTCCAAAAAGGAACATTTAGGACATTAAAGGATTCAATCATATTCTTTAAGATTAAGATTTAACTTTATCCCTGTCAGGTACTCTGAGAAGCAGTTAAGAGGAGATTTAGTTCCTCTCATTTATAAAGAGAAATGAGAGAAAGGAGTCCATCTGTACTGCTCTCTCCTGCCACGTATTTTCAGATGTTTTGTGCCACATTATCAATCCATACCACTAAAAGATTATCAACAAGATGAATAAAATAACATTTGAAATGGCATTTTTAATTTTCAAAATGAAACTGCAAGTGTTTGCAACTCAGAAGTTTCCAATATATTTCATGATAACTTTTTGAACAATTGCATGATTTTACAGAGAAAAAAACAACCTCAATTTCATTGAACCAGCTTTGACTGGTAAAACAGTTCATTTGAAATTTATTGCAATAAACTCTGTTGTCTGCACACCTATCACCAGGTTATAACTCACATTCACACCTGACAATGCTCTTCCCAGATTTGCCAGTTGTCTGGTATGAAGTGTGTTATTGTGTGTCTGCATCAGTAATTCAGTGTACAAATGTTCTTCACACTCAATCTGTAATCAGTGTCCTGAAGAACACAGTTGGGAGCACTCCTATTGATACTACAAAGCAGTTTTGCTCCCAGTGGATGCAGTAATGAATCTGGACACCTGGGTTCCACCTATAGTGACAAATTCTGTGAAGGCAAGAGGTCCTCCAGAAGGTGTTCCACCTCAATACTTGTCTGATGAAAGTGGACACCACTGATAGAGATGCATTGTAGACTGGCTGTGGTGGATTCAAAGTTTACTTAAAGAAAACTTAAAGTTTACTTAACTAGAAACTACTTTCTTGATCTTGTATCCTCATGTCACTGCCCTAATGTCTGTCTCAGTGCTATCTACTGTACTTAGGGGCGTGTTTCTGTGTCTCTCCATCGTTACTGTTGGCTTCTGATTTATCTATACCTTTATTGTAAGCCTGGATATGGCCAGAGATCACTGTTGCATAGTAAGAGCACAATTAACATTTTTCTCCCCTCTCTCTTTCAGTCCCTTGTGTATTGAAAATTTCTGAACCATAAATGTTCTAGACAGCTGGATTTATGTCAGCATACACCATAAGCCTCTATTGCTAAGATTATGTGGTATTTGGGGCTTGGAGATAAGGTGGTAGCATTCACCTACCCTCTCCATTAAGCATAAATGAATTGTTATGGCACTGGATGATTTTATGTGAATCCTTCAGGAGAAAATATAGTTTATGTCACACTATAAGATGCACCTGTCTTCAGCAGACTCTGTCAGGATATAGCTAAGGCTGATGGCTCCATGAGGCTAAGAACTGGGAGAGCTGGGGGCTCCCCAAGGGTCTGTCGGGGCAGAGTCTGGCAGCCAGGACTCATTCCATCGTTTCAGCCAGGAGCGGGGCAGCCAGACAGCACTTGAGTCTCTCCCAGCCCCATCATCATGTATGTACCTGGGGACAGGAATGGCTCAAGGATGGGCCAGGGCATGAGCCCACAGGTGCGGTCCAGGATCATGCCCAGTGAGCGGAACCAGAGTTAGACACAGTCCCATGATATCTGAGCAAGGCCATGGGGAATAGAATGGGCCAAGGCTGTGCAAGGATGTCAGCCCACAGGTCAGGGTCAACATCAGGCAGAGCTCACTTTCTTCTAAGCTGCATGATTTAAGATATTTACAGATGAAGTTGAAATATATCTCTGCTCTTTCATGTGCTAATTCTTGGAACATTGACCTTTTCCATAAAATGTGTTTGCCATGTGAAATATTCACAGGTTTCTGAATAATAGTTACCAATTGTGGAAGCATAATTGACCATCTGTAGGTATCCATATACATCCTAAAATTAGTGTCTATGCACTTTATTTTTAACTTCATTTTGCTATGTAGTGTCCATCTCCTTGAAATAAGTCACATGCTCCAGATTGTCAGTAAGAGGTCATGGTAACTGTCACTTTCATATCCGTGTGAATCTTCTGCTTCAATCAACTCTGTAGACTACAAACGTCTGGCAAGCAGCAAAGCGTGCTGTGTCTTTCTGCCAACTGCTGGAAACATCCAGGCTTCTGCAATTTTCTTAGTAGAATGGGGTTTTTTTTGCTTTCTTTAAGCTACAGTACTCCCAGGTTATCTAGTATTTTTATAAATCAGTATTGTTAAGATTACTCATAGCTGGGTGTGGAGAAGAACTGAAATCAAGCAGGTCACTGGTCTGTTGTTTGTAAGTTGTAGCTTGGTTACCGATACAGGTGCTAACTGCCTGGCAAGTGCCTTCTGTGAAGTGTATTTACTTAACTGTGGGATTGTATTGTGGCACAGCGGCAATCATGCTTAGTATTTGAAATATTTCCATCCTCAAGACATGAATATGTTCTGTATTTTTCAGAACCCTGAAATCTATGTCCATTTACTGAGTATTTTTGTGTCTGACATTAGTGCTCTTTTCCAAGGTTTGTGAGACACTGGACATAGCTTAACCAGTTTTGTGTTGATGTCTTTTTCTGTGTTACTTTCAGCTTGCATGAATATGCATTCTACAGTACTTGCTGTTTTCATGCTTTCCCAGGACAGCTCATTGGTTTGGGCATGGTTTTTTTTTGATGTAAAAGAAGTAAATCACAGGTGTCTCAAATTTACACATTAGAATATCTTCAGTATTTTAAATGTAACATATGGTTATGTACACTCTAACATAAGTGTCTGTTTTGTCTTCTAATCTCTTCTAAAAAATGTCTTTGATGCCATTTTTAAAAACGTACCAAAAAACCCCCCAAATCTGTATGCCTGTAGTGTCTTTCTTGCATGAGTCATAGAACTTATCAAAATACTTTCATCAATGTTTTCAGTGTCTGAAGGATGATTTTTTGGTAGATGTCCCATGCAATGTAGGAGTTTCTCTGTATCACTCTCAAATCTCACAGCCTACGATAAACTGCATAAAGTTACTTTTCTTTCCCTGACATATACTCTGAAACTGGGATGTGGGACTTGACCCCGACTGATACTCTGAAAGTAAAGACTATCCAATTATGAAACCTTTATGAATCTGGAATATAAGTGCTTCCACATTTCTAACTTTAAGAAGCTGTCAACTGTCTCTGGAAATTCAGCTTTGTTCTCTTTCTTTTTGCCCTTCTCCTCTTTCTTTCCCCCCTCCTTTTCTTGGTGTAAATAGCAATAAAGTTTTACTTTTTTTCTCCTGTACATTAGTTCTGTGCAACTCAATTTTTCTTGATAGTGCTTCAAAGCTTAATCAAGTATTTTTTGTTTGTGGTTTTTTTTTAATGATAATGCAGCATATGTTTGACAACATTCTTTTTTTTCTGTTTATAGGAGGTGCTAGTGTACTCCCTTGCACTAGGATTATCTACACTGACAACTCCTACCTTACTTTAAATAATGTTTACGGAGTAATAAGATAAAAGTTTTCTGGGTCCTAAAATTAAACAGGTTCTTTATTAATTGTAGTCATTACACATATTACACAACCGCTGACTGTTTCAGCCCACATAGAAACTTACTAACTTGCCATTACCCACTAAAAATCTTTTTTTTGTAGCCTACAGTTTTCTTCCATTTTCCAGAGATTGCTGCAGATGAACCTTTAAACAACCTGTCCTGAGCTTCCTAAATTGGTAAGTCAGTAAATTGTTATCCAGTAAATGTGTGTCTCAGCAGCTCACCTATTCAGACTGATCTTTCCGCTTATGATCAGTTCTCAGTTTCTACACATTCTTGTGAGGATTGGAGGCTGATCCCTTGTGAGACAACACAGGTTGTCTAGTTCGAAGTTCTCACTGAGAGCAATTTCCCCATTGGATGACTGCAGGTTATGTAGTAAAAGGTCACAGGAGGTAATTCTTCATAGGAAGCTCCTTGATCTGATTACATTCAACATCATTTAGACCTGAAATAAACTGGTGAAAATTAGGGCAATAAAAATGATATATCAGCCTTCTGTCATGAATGTTTGCTACTTCCCGACCCCTTTTTGGTCTCTTGAAATGCACAGTTTCTGAGCTGGATGGTAATTACGCTATCTCACTATTTAATACCTCTTGTAAATGTCATTAATTCTTCAGCGGTTAGATATGTTAGAAAAGAGACACAATTTTCTGAGCTGCTGACCACTACTGATCCACAATTCACTGTGAGAATACAGTGATTGTAAAAGTGATGGCAATCCATCTTTTAAATGTTATAGTAGTTTTTCCTTTTGATTATGGTTAAAGAAATAAGAAAGTCAATTTTTTTTCTGTAAACACATGTACAGATGAGTTTGAGAAACTCTGATGCTCATGTGAAGCTAGCCTTAAACTAGTAGGAAGATTGTAAAGCACTTGTTAGAGCAGAAGCCACGTACTCAGCATGGTTCAAAAGGTTGCCTCAAGGCTGCACCAAAACGAGGTTCATTGAAATTTGATCTTCAAAACTAAAAGCATACTTGTGAATCTTCTCACATTTTTCACTTTTGGAATGAGGAATCAGCCACATAGTGTTTGGAAAGCTATAAAACTTCCACAGGTGCTTTGAAATCTTGGACGTAGATGCCTGCACACCGCTTTTCTATCTGCTGAATGTTTACCAGGAAAACCCTAGCTCAATTCAACCTGTGGACACAAACATATAGCTGAAGTCAGAGAGTACATGGTTCAAGATCATGCTGTTAGAGATTGAGTCCTCCCTCCTCTTATTTTGTCTTATTTTAGCATTTTGTTGTTGTAGGTTTAGAAAATTATTTTGGTGATATTACAGACTGTTGCCATGACATCCTTAATATTTGCACTGCCGAGGAATTAGCAAAAAATAACATTGCCAAAACTATTATTGCAACATAGTAATCCTCCCATTGCCCTTACTCTAAATAATTATGGAAATGTGGGCAGGGTCTTCAATTCTTTCATTCTAGACTTCAGATCCATACTTTATTTTATACGTGTTTGTCATTTCTAATTTGGTTCTGTACTAGTTGCACAGCTGAGCCTCCACTCCCTGTACATTTCTGAACATCAATGTATTTTATACCTTATGCTGCTACTGACTACAGCTCACATCCCTTTTCCCTCCCAGCTGTGTATTCAGTGCTCAAAGAGCTTTTCACAGTGCTTCACTTCAACAGAGAAATAATAGACCACATTTTTCAACCTTTTCTCAAATTCTTACTGCTTGTTGCAAACTACCTGTAATTTTTGCATGTTATAGTTAATATCTTATTAAGAAAGCCTTTATCACATAGAAATTAAAAGCGAAAATCCCAAACCCACAACTCCGCAATGCATAATGATTCAGGCAGGATGAGGAGGTGGTAATCAACATGTGACATTCTCTGTAGTTATCTCCTGCACATTGTTGTGTGGCATATTTTTCCACTATATTTTATGATCTTTATCCCCATTAGTCAGTGCAGCTGTGGCAATGTTCAGTTCTGTGGCTGAGTGCTAGAAAAAGATGTACATGTGGGTTTCCAAAGCCAGGAAAAAAACGGAAGAACAGAGAGCTCAGCAAGGAACTGGCAACTTTAACTGGCAGCTTTCTGAGCAAGGCTGACCCAGCTTGGTTTTTGCCAGTCAGTGAGGTGAATTATTTACAACAATGCTGAAAAGTTTATGAAAGCTTTCACCACTTCTGCCTTTACCATCACTGTTGGGCCCCAGACCTTGGGAATGAAAATCCAGGTTGATGCAAACACAGACCCACCATCAGTTGGTATGTGAACTACTACAGGAGCTCGATCCTTACAAATTGATGGGCCCTGCAATACACATCCAAGAGAGCTGTTAGAAGAGCTGGCTGACATTGTTGCGAGGCCATTCTCTGTAATCTTTGAAAAGTCACTGGAACAAGGCTCATGTCACCCTCATCTAAGAAGGGTTTAAAGGAGGTTCCAGGAAATTTTAAGCTCATCAGTCATACTTTAGTCCATGAGAAAGTTATGGAATGAATCCACCTAGGGGCCTCACAATTGAAATGGAGTATGTGTTTGAGAAAAGCCAGCATGGATTCATCCAGGGTAAATTTTTCTTGCCAAGGCTAATTGCTTTCTGTGACAAAATAACCTGCTCAGCTGATGTGGTGCGAGCACAGGTCATTGTCTACCTGGATTTCCCCAAGGCTTTTGATGTGGTCTTCCACAGCCTCCCTAGAGAAACTCATGATAGGCAAGTGGTCCAAGAACTTAAGAAAAACAGACAAGAGAGACATGAAGCTTTTCTCTTCAAGAGACCATTCTTAGGGTTTTGTTTTGGGTTTTTTTAATTTTAACAATATTCCAGTCTTTCATAATCCAAAGGACACACATGCCTTCTTCAAAATATCTAATATATACTGGTTATTAAAGAATAAGAGAAATACAGGTGCAAGTTTCTGTTTGGTTTACTTGGATATGATGAAACTGAGGAAAGTGCGCCTCCTATTTGCCATGTATTTTCTATCTTCAGTTTAGTGTAAAACTAGATGGAATTATGCATGTCTTTATTGATGACACTGTTTCACTAGGTATGAATAATTAAATACCCAATACTTGCAAAAGAACAGATTCAATAGCCTGGAAGTTGGAACAGTTAAGGAAAATTGAGGTTAACATCCTTGTCAAGAAAAAATACAATCATTTGATGGAGAAAAACAGCTCAAATATGAGAGGGTGAGATTAATAATTTAGAGCTGGCTCATGTTTATTGATTATTAGAGACTAAGCCAGAATAACATCAACTCTAAGATAATAACATGGGCTTTCTATATCCTGTATGAGTATATAGACGCTTGAATAATTCCAAAAAGAATGAGGGTATGTTCCTCTGGGCTTTTTATTACAAATTCCATTTTGGTGTTGAGAAAAAATTCCTATTTAAAATAGTATTGAGACCAGATATTATAGTGTATCTTAGTAAAAAGTTTAGGAGGCCATCATCTTAAATTCAATATCAGTGCAAGTGTTGGGTTAATATGGTAATATTTCATGTCAATATCTGAGTCCCTTCTCTCACTTGTAAACTTTTTTTGAGGATATCAAGGTAACAGATTACACAACAGTCTGACAAATAAAAAAGAAAAAAGGAACGTACTGGAACAATGACAACTGAGCATACTCTGTTATACCAAAGTTTTGATACAAGGTTTTTCTGTTTGGTTGTTTGGTTAATTGGTTGGGTTTTGGTGGGGTTGGTTGGTGGTTTTTTTGGGGGGGACAGCTGATGGTTCATGCATGTTTGTGGATTTTTATTCTGAAGACAACGCTGAGGTCGATGCATTACAATTTGAGAGGTGGCTTGCAGTTTCAGGACAGAAATAACTGTCTTCTAGGGAGCACTAACAGATAAAGAGACTCTTAGCCACAAGGACTTTGGGAGGGCATCCTAACTCCCAGAGTTCTTGAAAAAGTGCTGACTTGTTCTCGTCGAACTTTCAAGTTTGAATAATTTTATAATTTAAAATTTCATTTATAAAAGAATATCTGGGATGTTCTAAAGTTTATTAACAAGGAGTTCAGGCACAGGAGATTTGTTTGTCAGCAGTGATAGGTTTTTTACTTTAAAGGAGTTTGAAGAAAATAAATTGAGAGAAATTGTGCATACTATTTGTCTGTAATGAGAATGATAAAAATGAAGACAGGAGCATATAAGAAAACTTTCTTTAGGAAGAAAAGGCCAGTTCTGTGTTAGGATCCAGTTATTAAAATTAATAGAGAGATGTCTCTGCCCAAATTAAGGCGCAAACAAGATCATATACCAAAGTCAATAGTATGGATTATATTTAACAGTAAATGTGAGGGGGAGATGGGGAGAGAGAAAGAGAGAAAGAAATAGAAAAAGAGGTGGTGGGAGAAAAAGAAAGTGACAGAGACACAGATTAAGAGGAAAATATCACTACTACATGTATCCAAATGGTGTCCCCTTCATCCTCTTCTGATCCTCTCGGTGCTGAGAATCCCTCAAAACATAGATTAATATACATTTGGGACAGGTGGGAGTACCCAGGTACCTCCCTGGGGGATGGACAAGTTTGTCTCTTGCAGCAGACTCTGGATCTGTTGCATCACTTTGCATCACATGCAAGGCTGGTGCAAGGCCTCAGGAATCAGTCAGGGGGGCACCTTGGGGATCTTTGATGGTTTGCAACACTTCTCAGCTGCCTCTCACGTGAATGTCCTGTGTGTATGTGGCCTTCCCAGGGTGGGGGTTTTTCTAACTGAGCCAGTTTGTGTAAGGGAAGATGGGTGTTCCCTCCCTCTGACCAGAGGTTACACCACACACCCAAAACTCTCCTTCTCCTGCCTTGGTTGTGGGGGAGTGTATGCAAACCTGGCCTCAGCAGATGAGCATGTGGGATACAGCCTCTCACACACCAAAAACAGCCAGAGATGATTTTCTGGACAGCTGCTGGGCTTGGCTTTCCTGGTAAATATATTCATCTCCTCAGCCTCGTTTACTTCCTAGACCTGAGATAATTGAACAACAATGTCACCTTTATCTTATCTCAAGTTTCCTTAGGAGTCTTAACTCACAGTCCAAAGTTCCAGGCAGGAGGCATATTTAGGGCTTTGGTGGTCACAGCTTCTTTATAATACAGTATTTTAAAATGGACAAAACTCCTTCATAACAATGTTTAAGCCATTAACCCTAACATTTCAGTCTCTCACACTCTGGGCTCAGGTGAACGAGCCAGTTGCCTTGGGAACAGGCTGCTGGGGCAGCAAAACTGTTAAAACTGTTGCCACCTTCTATCAGACACCCAGAAAGGATTTCTCTCTGCGTATCCCAAGCTCTGTGAGCTTGGGGCGGATAAACTGACATCTCCTAATGAAGGAAGGGGAATGAGGTGTGATCCTTCCCAACAGCAGTAGCCATTGCCCAATTCCCATAACTTCCCTCTAACAGTCACAGAGCAAATCATGTCTCCAAAGAAATTACTCCTGTCTTTGACCTTTCCCTTCTCCAGGTAAGAGAAGGCTGGTTCTTCAACTCCAGAGTAACAATGATAATTCTATGCAAACTTCTGAGGAGCCTTGAGCTGGGTTTCAGAAACAGTAATTGCAGAAAAACAAAAAGAAATTCCGGTTGTTAAATGCTTAGTACTATAACCCCATATTTAACAATAGGAAATAATCTCATCCAACAAACTATATGAGTGCATTGAACATCTCTACAGATGAAAAATTTAAAGTAGCAAGTCCCACCTTCATGGATTTTATTAAAGTTTCCTAAAATATTTAAAATAAAACCAAGTCTGCTGGTTACTATTTATTTTAGCACTGATATGTGTGTCATATAGTCTGCCAGAAGCAAGCTGGTTTTGAGAAGTCATAACCAAATCCCAAAGGTTAGCATTCTGCAGGACTGGGTGAAATGAGACAATATTTCTACGAATTGCATACTTTTTCCTAAACGTGAACTTAGAATGGTCAGCTGTGACATTTACAGCAACAGAACCTATAGATTTCTTTCGGAATTCAGCTGTTCCAGGCAAGAGGCAGATAAAATGATAATTCTGCATTTAATAAATATTTTACTGTGTAAAAATACTACATTTCTGACACTGACATAGTTCAAGAAACCTTACTGACAGGTTCTTGAATTACCATAAAATTGTTTTTATCTAAAAAACCCCAGCCAAAACAGTTAGACAATAGTGCAACTTATTTAATTTTTAATTAAATGTTGTATCTGATTCTTGTTCCACACTGGTTGCTATACATCACAAAATCATAGACTCATATAATATTCTTAGTTGGAAGGGATCATTGAAGGGATCATCATGATGGTCATCGAAGTGGCAAAATGTAACTAAATTTTCCACGTCAGTGTAATCTCTTACATTGCCCAAATGTCATATCAATGCTTTACCTTTTACAATGTTTGGTGAAAATGTCATCTGAATCAAGTATGGAACACTAGTATTTACTATCATAAATAAGCAAAACAAGATACATAGAGACACACACACAAGCATAAATTAAGTATACATGATTGATAAGAATGACTCAGCAGCCTGGATAGCAGAAATTATTCCACGATATCATTGCTGCAGCTCAGTTACCTCATTTCGTTTCATCAACAATTGGAAACAGGTCTTATTTTAATAAATATATTGTATTTCAAAATGATATTAAATATGCTGTCCTTTGCCCATGTATTGTGTCATCAAAGGTTTGTTAAGAATTTAACCATATTTTTGTATATATTCTGATACTTGCGTTGCCTAAACCAAACATATAGCTAGGGATCGCATTCCCTAATAACTTCAGAAAACTGTGACGTTTTACCCAAGAGACATTTAGCCTTAGATTTGTCCTTATGTTTTGTTCCAACGAAGTTTGTCTGTCTCTCTTGTGAAACTTGGGTTGGACTCTATCAGTTTTTAATCATCATAAACAATTCAAGATATCTGTCTCTGGGCTACATCTGACAGTTATGTAAGCAATGATGCATGTGTGCTAGCAGAAGTAGATTAACCCAAAACTAGCTGGTGCTGACAAAGAGGATATTCAGCCAGGCCTCCCTGGATAGTGTACAGTAGTGGTAGTTTCTTCATGACTGGAGGCGAAAGGAAAAAAAAAAAAAAGGTGCAGAAGAAAAGGCTCTGATCTTCCAGAGAGAAAATGAGAGGAACAGTATGTCTGTTATTATATAACTCAAACTACATCTCTTGCATATCCAGGGAAGGGCCAGAACAGCACTTTGTTAAACAAAAATACCCCCAAGCCTAATAAGGTTACTTTTCAACAGTGCACCTCCTTGTAGCTTTGCAACTACATAGAAATTGTACAATTGCATCCTTTCCTTCCAGCCGCCTCCTCTGCCCCCAGGACTATGTCATGAAGTGCGTAAAATGGATGATCCTCATGGGGAAGAAAAAAAAAAGGGATTCAATATTTTGTCTTATCTTTTTATTTTCCCTCTACAGCTGTATATTTCATTTATTAGACTGTATTGAAACCGTGTTCTCAAGACAGTTACTGCTTTTCTTGTAGCTTTTTCTATCACAGTCATTGCTATAGCAACAGAGTGCTTCACAAGCATGGAGAAACTTATTTCACAAATTTCTACACAACTGAGGTTTGTAACTAAAGTTCTGTTTTTAAAAATGGCAAAATCATAAAATAAATGAACTGATAAATTGTTATGTTAGCTCTACAGAAAATTATACTCAAATAAATATAAGTACATTTTGTATATTTCTTTTCAACTGAAATTTTAACTGATTGTACTTTTAAAAATATAAAATTTAAAATATAGATCTACTTGAAAATACAGTATTCTAAAGAAGAATACTAAGAGTAGTCAGAAAAACTAAAAGTAAAATTGAGTAATCACAAATTATGAGTAGATAGTAAAAATTCTCAAAAGTCATTCTGAGTTATTTTTTTGAGAGAAAAATAAAGCACAGTAGAAACCATATGAATATTTATAGTAATATAAATACAGTTGGAAAAGTAGCAAAGCTGCTGTGTATGAAGTCAGTAAAGGTTAAAATGATAGGAAAATATTGCTGACCATAGGATAGCACAGACAGAATAGGAATGAGAGGTGGAAATTTCAAGTAGCATCACTTAGTAAAACTCAGAAGCATAATAAACTCAGAATGTCCCATCATATCGATAGCTGAAGTCTGTCTAGGAAGAAATCAGAATGGAAGAGACTTATTACAGGGATTCTTCAAAGATGTTTTAGGAACAAATTTCAGTTGCTATTTTTGTTTATTAAATATAAAAAATAGGAATGGCTGGCTGCAATTTAAAGACTGTAATCAATGCCAAGTGCAACTGTGTTACAACGTAGAAAGGAATGTTATCACTTTAGGGCTAAAATATCAGAAATAGGTAAAAATGTTATTATATGAAATAAAATTAAGCATTCAGAAAAAAAATGTAGGAACTTTTCTTGGAAACAATTAAGGAAAAACAGACATGGAGGTAGATGAACCAGCTTGTTAAAAAACCCATAAAATTTCAGATTATGTATTTTTTGCAGAAGGAAGTTCTAGTTCAAGAAAATGAAGTGGATTTTCGGTTTTTTGAAACCTTTTCATTTAATTTCTCTCACTGAGCAGTTCTGAGTCTTCCCTGGGGAGAGTGGAAATTACCTATCTGCAGATATTAGACTGTGCTCTAAAAATACCTTACTTAGGAATTTGGAAACTACTCAGTATCTTTTGGTATGCTTACTTTCAGGAAAGTGAAACTTTCCACTCTGAGGATTAGTCTGATATATGCTAATATGAAGGATAGGAACAAATTTATCTTTAAAATGGAAATTGGCAGATCTACGAATTCTTTATTTTGAATGGAAGCCTCCAAAAACTTGGGATTAAGCTAGCTAGTTCTTCCAGTCCTTCAAGTTGCTTCAGTTAAAAAGCAACATTCAGCTGAAAAATGAAAGTTTCTTTTATTTTTAATCAAAATTTGATTATATTTTGATATCTTCCGTTAAAAAAAATATTCAAGGAGTAATAGAATGATAGCACAAATCTTTCATTCCCAATAATCAGAGAGGATTCAAAAAGCATCGGGAATTCCATTAAAAGAGTTCTAAGTCACTATGAAATGCTATATAATACCTGTCAGAGCTAGTTTATGGCATGTCAGCTGTGCAGGAAGAATTGCGTGTTGCTGTTAAGAAAGAGGAGCTAGAGGTTCTGTGTGGTAACCTGCTTAGGTGGGGGAGAGAAGGAAAGAGCTTGCAAAAGGACTAAAGGGGAGGATTCCTGCGGGTTTAGGCTCAATATTCCTGTTGGCCTCAAGGAAAGGATAAAGCTGGTACACACACTGAAGGGAAAGCTAATCTTAAGCACTAGTTCCCACTGCACAGCAGTAACCTCCCTTCTTGTGATTCTGGTGGAGACATCCTAAGGGTTATTCTACCTTAATTTACCTATTTTTCCTATGCCTGATGCTACTATGTATAATTTATTAAATAATTACAGTTATTTTTCACATGACATTATATATTGCAAGCTACATGACGTGAGTATTATACTACATCATAATTTATATTACTTATAACTGTATTTACTGGTAGATACATATAATGTTTCTCTGAATTTGCTGTAACAAAAATAATCCACGTAACACTTTGAGAGTTTGCTTTCTGCAAAATTTGACTTAGACCATATTACAGCAAAAATTTTTATTGTTCCACCATAAAACTAAAAAAGAGAAGACAAATCTATCTTTCTTAAAGCTCTCTTTGCTGTGCCACAGATGAGTACTAAAGGACAAAGAACAATATTAACATTATTTCTAAAAATTTGTCCCATATATTTTGCATGTTTATGTTTGATAAATCAGTCTACTGGATTTGAGAGTCTGATGTAAAAAAGAGAATTCTGAAGTTGGAAAGTGTAATCTTCTATTGATTTAATGATTAACTTTACATTCAGAATTAAACATGTCTCCCATTTTGGAGATCTAAGCATTAAAGAGCTATTAAATCTCTTCCCAATTTAACGCATAAATGGAGCTTTATCTCACTGAGGTCAAGATGAAATATTATAAATATCTTAAATGATGACAGATTTAATTATTAAAATTATGATGGAAGATATATTTTACGGATATATATGTTAAAGAAAACTAGATTGATTTTTTAACCTTTAACATGACAAAGCACTGCACTGAATATATTCAAAAGAATTATAGGATTAATTGGGAAAACAGAGAAATGTGAGATTTAGTCTAGTCTACCAATTTTTATTGAAGATAAGAATAGCTTTTTCATTCTGATTTGACTTTGGAGAGGCATTTTTTTTTTCATTAGAATAGTTAATAAATATAATATTGGCGTACAGGTTTTATGCATGCCAGAAAATATTTCCTTTTACAGCTCTTTTCAGCAAGCCTCTCTTCCTGATACTATTTGTTTTATGTAGGGAAAATATATTTATATAATATATATATAAAAATGAAATATATATATTCCTAATTAAATTGTTACATCAGAAAGAGTTTGAAGTGTCTGATAAAATAGTGCCTTAGGCAACTGTTTGGTGATTTGTTATAGTGATTTTTTTCCAAATTAAAAAAAAAAAAAAAAAAGGTTGTTTTTTTTCTTG
>VZTE01001674.1:660020-729671 GCA_013397775.1 Eulacestoma nigropectus
AAAAAAAAAAAAAAAAAAAAGAATAATTTGGAAAATGGATGGATGGATTGGAAACTGTGGGCACTCTTTAAAGAAGAACCATGGACTAACTTCATTAATTTTTCTCTGTCATAATACTTGAAGAAAAATGTAGAGTCCTTAAAATTTATTTACATGGTGTTTTCAAGAAATTATATTGTTTTTTGAAAGCAGAGCACAAAAAAGCCCACAAACATAAAGAGTAAATAATCTTTCATGGGAAAGGAAACAATAAGTTGGTATTTAGAAAAACAACTAGCTTTATGTGGTTTGATATACATAAAATAGCCATAAACAAGAAACATTTGTATATCCATCTAGTCTATGGAATAAATGCATTTGAAAAACTGGGCAATCCAAATTTTTTTTCGTTAAACTTCAGGGCTTAAATGGGGCTTTCAGCAGTCTGGTTTTGTCATCATACGATTTACCTGTTTTAAAAATCTTCAGTTCTAATCAACATTGCAAAGCTCAAAAAATATCAAATATTAAAAGTATTAAGATATCTTTGTGTGAAAGTACAGTATTTCTACCTAAGGTTTTGGAGGGTTTTTTTATTTTAGGATGCAATAGGTGTATTCATTTTAGACAGCAATTGAAACTGTAAATATAATAGTAGTATACTTTCTCAAGGTTTGGAAAATTTGTTGTCTTTCTTCTCAAGATAGCTTTCATGGCAAAGACCTTTACTGTACTCTTTTCTGTACGACTGCTATTTCAGAAAAACGTATATGTCATCATACTGAAGAAAGAACCATTTGTTTTGTCCTATTCTTTTTTGATGGTGGCTTTGTAGACAGACTTGAAAATCAATCACAACCAAACTTTCATCCAAGTGTTTGATCAATGCCCCATCTACTGTTCTTAGAGTTTCTCTTTGGTTTTGTGACTGGTACTGTGTCTGAATAGGTGTATACAGCTGTAGTGTTACCAAATGTTAACTCACCAATTTATCAAGATAATATTCCCAATATGGCATTGCACTTGAAATTTAAGATGCAAGTATTAGATTCTTTCAGTAATCAAAACTTTTTTATCAATAAACTAGAAAAAAAAATCTATTTCTTAGTATTTAAAATTACTTATATGTTCTCAATAAATCTCTAAAACTGGGAAATTTAACTGCAATTTTTATTCTGGAAACTTCAAGAGTCAGGTTGGATTTTCCAGTTAAGCGCGTTTTCACACCAAGGAATTTCTCTGCTCTGTAACTTTTCGAATTTAATACAATCTGTACTATCTCTTAAGTACTGAAGCAATGCTATTTTCATGTCTTCATAGCACAGAGCAGTACGAGGAGGAACATTATCATTTTTCAGATGGCATTTGTTATTACAGTCAACAATAAAGTCCTAAACTATTCTGATTTGTGAAACTCTTCTGTCTTTCAGCCTGCTTTGAACTTGAAAATAATGGAAGCCTCAGTCTTCACTGTGCCACATGAAGAATTCACGTAACAATGATGTGAGTTCCTACTGTTGGATTAACTAAATTAATTTTAAGAACTTCTATCCTCTTCTGATATTCCCAGCATCTATACAGATCCCTTCATAGGAAATTGTCATTAATAGCCTACCCAGTATGAGTCACTGATACGGGTCTGTATAGTGACTTACATTATATAGACTTACATTGCATATTACCTCCAAATTGCCTGAGACTGGCACTTCAGGAAAGTAGTCATCACAATAGACATCATGTAAGAAGTTAGGTAAACAAACCTATTTAATAAAATGATTTATAATGTGAAAAATATTTTTTGTAGAATTTGTCTACTTGCTTTCTAAAAGCAAACAGAAAAAGAAAAGGAAAAATGGATAAATCTCCTTTAAAACTGTTCTCTGGAGTAGTTTCATATCCATCTCTATAGATATTCTACTTCTTGCTTTATCCTTTAATCTTTTTCTGTGAACAGATGTGCTTTTAGGTCCCTCCTGAATTTTTACCAAGGAACAACTTTCAATAGTATTTTGATATTTATTTAATGATTTTGGAAGGTTTTCTCAGTCTTTTCTGGAACTGTACCTTCCTTCTGAACTCTTAGACTACAACTTAATCGATAAAAGTGATGTGTCTCTTTTTATTATTTTCTTTCTTTGAAAACTACACCTCAGCAATCTCACCTTTTCAATGCCTAGCTCAAGAAGCATCAGTAAGGGACACCACTATGCAATGTCCTTTTCTTTGGCAGTCAGGTTGGTCAAACATGATTGACCTTTAGTGAGTCCTTGTTAACTACTCCTGATATCCTTCTTCTCATTCATGTGGATAAAGTTGTCCTTTAGAATGAATATATTCTATATTAATAGATGAGACAGTTCATGTAATATTTTTATCATTCTTCAAAGATTGGAGAGCATTGAAGCTTGGAGCTTCTATTTTGGAGATGGAGAGTCTTGATAAAACATGACTTTAGACAAAAGTTAAGACCCTGTTTAGGAGAACAAAACACATGATTTTAACTTTCAGCATCTACCTCTTCTGTTTTAATGGGACTTAAATTAAGCACAATAAGAATTGTCAACTGTTTTTTTAAATTTAGTTTAAAGATGGCACCTAGGAAATCAAGATGAAAGCAGTAAAATTAGCATTCAGAGCCCCACCCACAGCATTATATGTTAAATGTAGAATATATTTTATTTTTACATTGAGCTCACAGTAAGCAGAAAAAAAAATACCCATAGCTTTTCTAGTCTATTAAGCTAAAATATGAAACTCGTCACTTGTTAAATGAAACTTGCTAATCTGTTTGAAATTACACACGTTTGTGTTTATAATGAGTAAAAAGATGTCTAAAGGAAAAGTCTCATTAAACTATGTCATATATCTGAAAGACTAGTTTTCCCCAATTCTTTCTAGGGATGATTGATAGGAATTGTATCAAAAAGGTATTGTCCACATGTCCTTGGAAGTTTAAATGTGTGGAAGATGAAAATGAAATTGACAGTAAATACCAATAGCTTCTTGAAATTTCTTATTCTTTCTTCTTTTTCTAAGGGGATTGCAGTTAAAGAGTTGAAAACAAATAAAATTCACGATACAATTTCTTTTGTTACTTAATTATTTTCTGCTGAAAAATAGAAGGAGGAACTTTCACTTCCTCCTCCGAATTAAATTTCCATGACAGATAACAAATTATTCAGTGTCTATTCACCACTAATATAAACATCATTTATTCAAGCTGCTTTTCTGAGAAATCCATAGAATCTACTACATAGACAAAAGTACCTGATAGTGTTGTTTAAAAGTGTCTTGTATTAAGAAACCAAACAAACAGTACTGATAAAATACTTGGGACATTAATGTCGTGTTTTGACAGAAATGACTGCAAACCCGCATATGCTTCCCATATGTTGCATGATGTATATTTAAATAGGGATACAAGCAGACATGAAGCTTTATGCTGTGCCAATGGTGCTCATTATCACAGTTATGCCCCTAGAATACATGACAGTTTTTGTTCACTGTATTAATGGATAAGGTTATAAATCACAGCTTACAGTCACAGTTATATGCTCTGTGTCTGCATGAATCTTTGGCCTGGAAGGCATGGTATAAGTACTAAAAGTAAAGTGACCTAAAATAATAGTAGTTGGAAGACATATTTGCTAGAGTTTAATCTACTCTCTCAATTTTCTGCTATTTAAAATCTAATTAATGAAAGGAACTTATTGCAAACTCACTAAAGCTGCTAAATCATATGAAATAGATAAAACAGTGACAGACAACAAGCAGCAAGTAAAATGAAAAAGGACTGCCCATCAACTCCTGATGTACAGTATTAAAAATTAAGATATTATGTGGTCGCCCACAGAAGGAGTTTGCAATTTTTGAACCCAGCAATTCCATTACTAGCTTGGAATTAGCTGGAATGCTCTCACTCAAAGACTTGCTCAATGGCTCAATGTCTCAAAGTCCAAGCGGAGAACCAGCGATGAGTGACGTTTCTCAGGGGTCAGTATTGGGACTGGCACTAAAAAATATCTTTGTTGGTGACTTCGACAGTGGGATTGAGTGCATGCTCAGCAAGTTTGCAAGACAATACCAAGCTGTGTGGTGCAGTCAACATGCTGGAGGGAAGGGTTGACATCCAGAGGGACACTGGCAGGCTTGAGAGGTTGACCTGTGCCTATCTCAGGGAGCTAAAAAAGGCAAGCAGAATTACAGACTGTGCAGAGAAAAGATTGAGAGCAGCCCTTAAGAGAAGATCTTGGGGGTGTTGGTGAATGAGAAGCTCAACATGAGCTGGCAATGTGCACTTGCAGCCTGGAACTTGGGATAAGAGAAGCTTGTCCAGCAGATCGAGGGAGGTGATTCTTCCCCTATACTCCACTCTCCTGGGGTTCCCAACATAAGAAGGACATGAACCTCTTGGAGCACTTCCAGAGGAGGCCACAAACAAGATTAGAGAACAGGTGCACCTCTTCTATGAAGACAGGCTAAGAGAGTTGGAGCTGTTCAGTGTGGAGAAGATAAGGTTTCAGGGAGACCTTATAGCAGCCTTCCAGTACCTGAACGAGACTGACAAGAAAGATGGAGAGGGACTTTACGATGATATGTAGATGCAGGACAAGGGGTAACGGCTTCAAACTGAAAGAGGGCAGATTTAGACTAGATATTGGGAAGAAATTTTTTGCTGGAATGTGTTCAAGGTCAGATTGGATGGGGCCCTGAGCAAGCTGGTCCAGTGGGAGGCATCTCTGTCCATGATGAGGGGTTCGAACTAGATGACCTGTAAGGCCCCCTCCAACTCAAATTGTTCTATGATAAATCCGTGTTTGTGCTTGTTTCAGCAATTAACCCATTTGCAGAAGAATATCTTCATTTTACCGTGCAATAGAGGCAGAAGGTGGGAGGTTTTATAATATCAGCATATTTGTAACACTGATAAATATTAATGTAGCAATATTAGATATGCATTGTGTGAAACTAAAAAAGGAGGCTACATTAAAACCAAAGTGAATTGTATTAGAATGCTAATTCTTCAAATCGACATTGAGTCCTGGGCTAGTATTCTTATATCAGTCAGTTTTTATACTACTGTCAATTTTTTGAGATGACTTCTATTAAACTTGAAAACTATGGAGGAGGAAATCTAAGACAATGAAATGAAATGGCAGCAGAATAATTCTCAAGTAATATTACAGCCCTTTGATAAGAATCAGAATATTGTGTTCCAATCTGTTAATAGCAATTTTTTTTTCTACTTATTGCAGCACTTGAGATATCATGGAGAAGTTTAACAGAGTATATATCAGGGGTACAAAACAAGAACCGAGCTTTGAAAAAACTGTGTATTCTAGAGGAAGACAAGTTATAAGACACTTAATAACATTTATTACTTCTAAAAATTGTATTTTTTAAAATAATTTTTAAAATGTTGAGATAATAAATGGTACTAACTGTAAGCGATATTTTTAAAGTCCAAGATGGTGGAAAAGAAGATCTAATTCCAGTCTTATGAGAAAAAAATTTCAAAACAGGATGTCTTTATCTATCTGGATGTATGAGTAGTTCAAATAAATGATTAAATTATTAATTATTCCTACCTCATAGAAAGTAGTACCATGATGCAAATCTGCATTCTCAGCTCCAATGCACTTAGAATTGTGCTTTGTTTCTTTTCTGTATCATAGAATCAGAGAATCGTGGAATGGGTTAGGTTGGAAGGGACCACAGTGGGTCAAGCTCTCCAACCTCCTTGCTCAATCAGAATCATCCTAGAGCACGTGGCACAAGACGATGTCCAGATGGTTCTTGAATATTTCCATTGAGGGAGACTACATGACCTCAACCAGTTCTCAATCCATCCCACTGTCCATTCATCTGAGCCACAGTTCTTGACTTGGCCTGTGAGGATTTAATGAAAGAATCTCTCTCTCTTTCTTCTTTTTAATGATTAAATGTTTTAACATTTGAGCTAAATTTATGGCATATATGTAAGGTGATTTGACAGAGCAAAATAAATTGTGAAAAGTTACAATTATCATGATATAATTTTATGTTCTCCTGGGACAAAGAAGAAATATTGAATAAGGAATGTCTCCTATGGAAAGAAGTTATTTTGAAATTAAACAAAGCAACATTTTTAATACTTTTCTTATTCAGTGTTTCAATGTATATAAAAATCTTCCAAAATAAAGCCACCTATCTTTTATTCTTTCATACAGTCCCTGCCTTTTGCCACTGTGCTTTGAGAGCAGGAGATGCACCTGCAATTACTATCTCATAGCCTCATGGGTTTTTGTGTCTTTTTTTTTTCAGAATAAAGAAAATTAAGTTCTAAAATTACATTTTCATCCAGACGTATCCCATCTTCATCCATTTAGCTTGTCCAAACAAAATTCAAGGAATTCTAGAGTGAACGGGACAGACCACAGTGCTAATGAACATTTCTGCCTTTGCCAGCCAAGATTTCGTGACTAGAAGATTCCTCAACTCATAGATAGTCAAAATCCATTTTTAAGGGTTTTCAGTTTCATGAGATTTATAAACACAAACACAAAAATTGAGACAATGTAAATAAACTTCACAATTAACTGGCAACATACTATAGTCTTTGCAGAGGTAAAGTACAAAGATAACCTGCTCCATATACAAATTTATGAAACTCTTAGAGAAGGCTTCAGATTTCAGAACCGAAGGTTCAAAACAAAATGCAGAATGTTTAAATAAGCAACTTGCATTAATTGGATAGTTGTGTTAAATGAGTTGCTTTTATCAGGAGAAAAAAAAGAAATAGAACTGGGGAGCAGATTTAAATTTGTAATGATAATTCAACAAGATTAATATGCTCTTTTGTATTTCAAAAGAAAGCTTGGAAAAGCATAATTGATTAAAGTGGTTTTGATTCAGATACTGTAATATGACTAGAAGCTAAAATATTTTTTTAAAGTATTATTGTCTAGAACACTTGTATGCTAGTGTAAAATTTTCCTCACTTGATCTTTTTTATCATAGGCCCAAGAACATTTCTCAGTTTTATAGTTACAGAGATTTCCTGGATAATGATCCCAATAGAAGAGAGATGAGTCTAAGAGTTCCCCAGTGCATCTGAGGAAAATGAAGATCGTAACTGTTTTGGGATGAGTGATCATATGAAAACCCTGAGGCTGGTCAAATTAGAACATTTGAAAATAGAGTAATTATTCAAGATGACTAGTTGATATTATGTTCTTTTTCTTATTTTTCACATACAATTTTTTTGATTTTCTGTGCTTGGTTTCAGTTCAAGATTGTTATCTAAACTGAGGTATGTGTATGGGGGCAAAGTATTCAAAATCACATTATGGTCAATGGCAATGTAGTAAATAAAGAAAATTGGAGAAACTCAGATCACATGTAGTGGGCACCTTGATTGTATCCCTCCAACCTAAATATGTTCATCGTAAGGAGAATTTGCTTTGGCTAGAGTCTTTTCAATTACCATGGCTAGAAAAAGCCCTTAGAAGTATAAATATCTTACATATACTCCTGAAATACACCTATCAGCATAGTTTCATCAAAAATCAACTCTCTGAGCTCCAAGACCGTGCTAGCTTGCAAGTTGCAGCTTGTAGATACAATTGAGACATTTGTTGCTCTTTATGCAACAGTGTTAATATAATTAACTTGTGGTGCCCATCATTGCAACGGTGACACAGTTTTAATTTACTGCAATTAGCTGTGTTGACCAAAATGAGGATTCAGTAATCTAAACATAACTTTTTAAAGATATTTTAAACACTTTACTGTTCCTTTTTACATCTCTAGTTGCTACAAAATGGTGTGGTTTCTCTCAAAAGGTCTTATGCCATACTCACCTATTCCAGAACTCTAGGGCCAATGTGTCCCACTACAACCTAATTAATACACATACTATCAAGGGGATAAAAGTCGCCTTATTTTAATCTAGTTTCTGAAAAAATTTAGCATCTATTATCTGAGTCACAAGTGATTATTTATATTAGGAACTTGAAAACAAGATATAAAGAAAATATTCTGTATCCCTTGATCTCATTTTTCCTAATGAGAATGAGACATCACATTGATTTGTCAGTGGTCAATCCATTAACTACAAGGCCTATGTAGCTTTACCTACCAAGTGATATTATGCAAACAGAAGATATAAAAATAGCTTGAAGTTGTATATACAGTTTTGTGGGGAAAAAAATGCAATGGTAACATAACAAAAAATTACAGTCTTCTTACAAGGACATTATATTAAACAATCTTCCACTAAAACCAATTCAAAATGTGCCTCATTATGTAGCTCACTAATGGCATTTCAGACCCTCACAAATGTCAGGAACTTCAACATTGAGTTCAGATGAGTTTTGAACTCAAGAGAAAGAGGTTCCTCACAGCTTGAGATCATTAATTTGCAAGCTATTTGTCAATTGCATGGTAAGCAGATGGAATGTACCCATCAGGGCACAACTTAAATGTGAAACAAATTAAAAAGAGAGAAAATTTAAAATTATGTTACCAAGCTAGGAGGATATCCAAATACTTCTAGCCATGAGAATTAAATAGATCTGAAGCTGACATGACCAAAAAAAAAAAAAAAAAAAAAAAAAAAAAAAAAAAAAAAAGGCAATGCACAGAATGAAATCGCCTTTTTAAAAAAATCTAGTTTCTAGCTTCATTTTGTGAGCATTTCCATAGAAAGTTCTAGCTGATAACCTAGTTCAGGAGAGGAAAAGGCCTTCAGTCATGAAAAATAACTTCAAGGTATAATTCTTTAAGAAACAATACATAGTCTCCCTTTTTTTCTTGCTATGATGACTTTTTAGGCTTGATATTTTAAATCTGAATCAACAGTACAGTTTACAGCATGCTCTCTAAATTGGAAAAAGGATAAAATATCTTTAAAAAATTGATTTAAACATATGTGACTCTGAAACTACTATGAAAGCAGTTCTCCAACCTTTTTCTGAATTTTTCTGATTTAAAATACAAGCCAGCATCATGAGCCAATAGTCCTATGTAAACTGAATTATAATAAAATAATTAGCATTAATCTTTTCAGTCTTCAAGCTTTTTTCATCAGCATTTAATACCCCTCAGGACTGATATGTAGAAGCAGAAGTATTTATGGTAGTCACTCTTTTTTTGACAGCTTCTGTTTGCAACTTGTCTCAGATAATAGTAGGAGAGGGTACTATGAAATATTGGAATACATACTAATAATGGTACATGTAAGGATTTCTCTTTTCTATTTTTTGGTGCTATATGTAAGATTATTTCTATTCTGTATATTTCTGTGTATGTAAGTACATGTGTATGTGACAGTGTGTCTATGTGTTTAGGTAGGTAATTCGTACAGTCCTGAGGGCAGATTAGGCTTCAGTTCTTCTGTTATTTGTCCTGCAATGTATTTTTTTTTTTAAAAAAACAAAATATATATGTATATATTAGACCCAACTTCCAGTGTGCTTTATCTCCTAAATTAAAATTTTTAGTCATGTGATTTAAAGAAAAAAAATCCTAATGGTAAAATAAGATTGGTCCATTCTTCTTGGTTACATTTTGTTTTGTTTTTCAAATCTGTATTACTATTCATAAATCTAAACATCTGGTTGAACTGTAAAACGATGGCATTTTTCATTTCAGTGTGTCATTAAGATATGACACCTGAATGTAGTCACTTATCACAAGTATAAAATGTAATTTTTATTAAAGTCAAAATCAGCTTTGGGATTTAATCTTTCTTGATTGGTTAGAACACTTACAAAGTTCGTATGAGTGATGAAATTAGATCTAATTTATCCAGCTTGATGTATCTCCCCAGTCACATTTACAAAGATGGAAATATGTTAAATGAGTTACATAGATGAAGAAAAAAGATGTCCCTTAAGAAATTCCCCTTGATGTATATAATTAAGTGTCTTGTTAGAGACAACTCTAGTGATTTTCTTCTGCTAAAACAATATTTTCTCCTAATTTATTCTAATTAAGCAGATTGTCATGAGGTCACTTATTTGGCTGTTCATCACTTGAAGTTCTTTCTATGAACCAAACACAAAGTGGCACAATTATTCCTGTCAAAGCCAAGGCTTTCTACTTCAATACTGATTGTATTGAAACCATTCTTTTCTATTTCCATTATTTCAGCAGAAAAATCACAGAGCTAGTCATGTCAAGTCGTGACTAATTTAGAGAGTGAACTGCAGAGGAGGGAACGTCATGTGTAGCACAGGAAAGCCTCAGTAACAAAATAGAAGAAACTGTTGCACACAACACCCCTTCCCAAGATGACCCCTTTTCTCTGGGCTACTCTCATGCCTGCATCATCCTCAGCCCTCAGCCCCAGGTCCACAAAAGGGGATGGTTTTTGAGGTGGTGACTGTGGGAGGGGGACAGAGCTGAAGATGGAGCAGGGGAGGCAGCAGTCGCTGGTCCTAGGGCAGGGGTTAAATCAGTGGCACTCAGGCCATGGTGAGGCTGAACCACCTCTCTGAGGGGTCAGAGTCAGGACCAGAGCATCCCACTGATAAAGACAGAAATAATTTTTACTGGAGTACAGGTGATATGTTGTAGATATCCCTGAAGACCTCAGGATACAAATTATGTGCACTTGAAGGCAGAAATTTAAATGTAGAGTTATCATGATTAGATAGACTGATTTCCTATAAAATATTTGCTTAACTCGCAATTGAAACGAACTAAAGTGTTAGCAAAAGGAAGAGGAAAGGAAAAAATCCATTTACTAAAGCCCTACATTTTATTGCCTGAAAATTTTAAAAGATTGAGAATCCTCAATGTAGTTGTATTGTTACTAATTGAGATTGTTTTCCTGTATATATGTAATTTTCAGATGGAATAATTAGTCTGAGAAAAAGTAAAATATAAATAACGAACATATGTGGAAAAACACATTGCTGAAACAGTATGTTTACTATGTATGGGTAGGTCAAGGTATATGCAAATGTATTTTTTATTCAGGATTAACATCCTTGTTTTTGTTAAGGTGCGAAATTGTCAAAAGAAATATCAGATGTCTCCATCATGAATAAAATGTTATCCTGTACATTGAAATTAAGGTGTCATTGGCTAATGATAGCAGAAGAGCGGACTAAATTTTTTTAATATCAAATATTTTGTAATTAGGTTTTGAAACAAAAAAATCTAGTGCTTTATCTACCTCCTGTTTGAGGAAGCAAAATCATCGGCAGTTTCCAAGAACCCTTCTTGCATTAGAAGTAATCAGATTGTTTAAATATTTTTGGATAGTGACATAACCAAATAGGTTACATAACTGTTCAAGGATTATTTGTTAGCAGATTTTTCGTGATGAATCAGACCAAAGGTTCGTCATGTTCATCTATTGACTCCTAGAGTGGTAAAAGCTAAAAATATGTAAAACAGTATTAGAAATGGGCCAGCCTTGCTTCTGGGAGTTCAATTCAACCTTCAATTATCTGTAGATCAGGGAGTTTCTGAGCCAGATGTAGAATCTGTGTGTTCACAGTCACAAAACAGATGTCTTTTCTATGAACTTCCCTGCCATCTCTGGAATCCATACATGGAACAACATTCTGTAACTTTGAATTATACAACTTATCTAGATATTATCAGGGGATTCCTCTGCCTTTGTTTTTTGGTACTTCAGTCTCCATAGGGTTAAGTAAGGTAGCCAATCCCTCCAGTCTAGAGACTCTAGCTTTATTTGATATCTCTGTTACAGATTAACATTAAAAAGTATTAAATCTGAGTTGCTCCCTGGTTTGTATTAATACTAGTTAGTGCCACTGATCAATCAGACTTTGAACAACTCATTTCGCTGCAGAATGGAAAAGCTGAAATCAAGGGGAAATGGAGGACAAATGAACTTTTAGTTAAAGGAAATTTACACTTGCGAACATTTATTCACATGAAAAAAAAATTCCAAGAGTAGTTGATTTGATTATATGAATTTTATGTCATGAACTCAGTCTGTGCTCTGATTGACAAAGGACTTGGAAAGATAATTCTTAAAAAGGAACACCCAATTTTTAAAATACTCAATATCCATTGTTTTAGGAGATGAGGTAAAGAAGTTCTGAAATAATTATTTCTTAAAGTGTCAGCTATGTTACTAATTTCTTACGATTTTCTAGTGTAAACATATCAATTAATGCATTATTCTTTTTTTCTTCTTGATTCAGGAAGGAAATTCAGAAATTCTTTATGTGGAGTGGAGATGAGCTCAAAGACTATTTTTACTTCAAAGCTGTAAAATCATAATTTATCTGCGGTTGGTGTTTCCTGGTTCATAGGGAAAAAATGTTTCAAAATTTTGTGATGATTTTTGTTAAAATGTTATATCTGGAGTTGTGTTTTATTTCTAACTAAAGAGATAAAACTGGTGTTTCTTTCTGCTTCCAGTACGTCTTTTCTAAAAGTCATTAAACGTTCAAGGAGATCTGAACTGTCACAAAATCAGTGTTAAAGGCTATAGATGGAGAGACATCAGTTTGTAAAGTGCTTCCAAGTAAGAAAAAAAGCTATTTTTGAAGTCAGTCCATTCCAGAATACTGGCTGCAATTTAGCAGTTCCTTCTAGACAGCTCTGCTGATCTGAGGCCTGACCTAATACCCATAAAGGTTACTTGTAGTTTGTCAGTGTAGACATTAGATGAATTCTGTTAGGATCTTTTGGTGTGGAAGAAAGCCTTCAGATTTAAACTGGGCATCTCTGATAAACTGCTAAGCAAATACTGGTTACATTATATAGTAGGTGAAAAGAGAAAGATACGATCAAAGACAGCCGTAAAGAAAGGCTGGGTAGAAAGACAACTGTAGAAAATCATGAAGGTATGCTGTAGGGCATAGGTGAATTGAGTCTATTGATTTTTATATGTTGCACTATAACTTCTGTTCACAGCTAGATGGTGTTTCCCAGTACAGAGTGAACTATTTGTTGTCACACAGTAGAGTGTAATTTCTTAGTCTTTAATGTCTGTTGTATTTTGTTGAGGGAATTGGACACTAGAACCAAGATCATCATTGTTTAAGTTGCACCAAAATGCTCTATGAGCTTTCTTAATTAAGTGGAATTCTACCATCATCAGTACACTGTATTGACTAAGGCTCAGAACACAAACAGGTTTTAGAACACACTCTGTGAATTCGTACTTTAGCAATTTAACACAGCTTTGCTGAGGCCACTATTGTTTTCATTTAAGCTACAAGATCAAGATGTGAAAAAGAATATAGTAAAAATTAATTTTTTCCTCTTATTTAGTTGAACATTTTGATTTTGCCCACTTTTTATAATAATTAAGATTATATAATAAACCTTACTAGTCAATTTCTGCTTTGGATTAGTCTCCAGGGTGTTTTATTTCTGCCTCAGGTAAAATGTTTCATATCCTCGGTAACCCATTTATATATAATTAAAAAACTCTTTTCCTTTTTTGTTTTGTTTCGTTGGGTTTGGTTTGGTTTTTTCTCTGTTATATATCACATCGTCTTTTGTTTCAGCATTTTTTGTGGTTACATATCTTGAATGGTGCAATAGAAAAACATTACTGTCGCCTACTTTTTATTTCTTGACGTTTGTGTAACTAAAACAATAGGTACTTTCCCAAGGTTTCCAAAAGTGTCCTTTTCAAAAAAGGTTCATTAGATAATAATTTAATATACTATTGTTATTTTTATGGTATTATATATCTTCCATGACTGAAGAAAATTTTGACATGCTAGTAGGAAAGGATAAACTTCAGCAATTAAAGGTGAATCATCAGGAGATGTTGATTCTCTAGAGTACCATGATCTATAACAGTGTGTCACCACCAAATGAGAGTAAGTGATGTCTAATGCCACACAAAGAAGTCATTATTACCACCCACTGTTGCCTCTAATGTACCACGGAGGTATTTATAAAATTGTTCTTTTAACCTTATGTCATTTATATTGAAATATACAATGACTACCACATTCAAATACATGCCGATAGTAATTAAGAAAAGACAAGAGAATAGGACCCACGGGGGATTTACTGAAATACAAAAAAAGGACTTACTTTTTGTTAAAACAGGAAAAGACTGATTCAAGTGTAACACTGTTATTTCCCAAGGAACCAGAAAGAAAAATATGCTGTGCAATAGATGGAATTTCTGCTATTAATATTTGTGATTCTTTTTATATGTAGAATTGCACAGATACAAAATAAATCTTCAGTATTATTTATTTATATAAGTATTACAAGTAAATGCATAGAAATACTTTTTAGTATGTATATATACATTGAGAAAACATGGCTGCTAGGGACATGGTCTGTGTCGAAAGGAATCGCTTGAGAGGCTTACGGACCAGGTAACTGCACTGTACACTAAAACACGTTGATATATTATGAAGGCTCCTCAGGATTGTGAACACCCTGAAATGATAAAGAAATTACGTTTCTGAGTAAAAGAAGATGCATTTGTTTAGAAGCTTTCCAACATGTTTTCTTTTAAAATAACACTTGCCCTCTTCAGTTATATCAAAACAGAAAAGTCCATAATGAGGACAAAGAAAGATGGTTGGACACAGAAGAGTTTTAAAAAATAATAATAATGTTTAAACATCTCTCTCCATTAATATTTGCACTGTGATCCCACTGCTCTTCATTTAGGTTTTTTAAGACCTCTCTCTAAAGGTGCTAAAACCTTAGGCAGGATAATATTATTTTTTAAAGAATCAGGTACCAAATAGTTACTGCAGTGCCTAAGTTTAGTATCAAAGCTCTTTGCCACATTTAACAACCGTAATTCTGTGTATTAATTTCACTTTATGCTTTAGCCGAATACCTACAGGCGTGAGAACTTCCTTATAAGTCTATTCGTAACTGAACACCGACATTTATCTGGAATTTAAAATACTTCAAAATATCATGACACTGCTTTTAAATTGTGAAAATTTGAAATACTTAGATCCTTTTACATGATATGTTCTAACTTGCATGTCTGCCCTTGCAAGGGTGATGTTTATGCCATATGTACGTCCCTTGCCTGGCATTGCTTTGCTTTGCCTTCCCGTCCTTTACCTTCCCTGCCTTGCCCTCCCCTGCCCTGCTCTCCGAAAGATAATTTCCCAATTAAATAAAATATCATTATGAGTCTGTATATGTGAGAAGTTTCTCACTTTTATTTTGGCATTTTCTAAATTTAATTGTTGGCTTCTTGACATTAATATTGTTTTTCTATATTCATCCATATGTTGATTATATGGGTTTATTGGTAATACAGCTTTAATTGTTATGAATGAAGAGTTTCCAGAGCATTAAAGCCAAACAGAAGAGTAGAATAATCCATTTCATATATTAGAAATAAATAAATATTAATTTTAAATTAATTCTTCAATCTAATCAGGAAGGTTTCCTTGAAATGTCCGTACAGAAGTGTTTATTGAGTGACATTTTACATTCACAGCTTTTAAATGGAAAATAAATACCATTCAAATAGTTTTGTTCATAGTCACGCCTATTCCCATTTCTTTGTTTATATCAGCACTACAAGCTTTCTAATTTTTCATGGCTTCAGTTTCTTCATGGTACAATGAAAATTCCATGAAAATTATGTTAAAATAACAGAGCAATTTCCATGAATATTCATAGGGCTAATTATTATTCTTGCTTCTTGATTGTAAGAAAACATGGGAAAGTTTGTACATGCAGAAAATAATGTAAAAAGGGGGTTTGAAGTAGGAGTTTGCATATTTTAGGAGTAGTTCTCAACATTTAAATTTCTATTCAGGATGAGCTATTCACAAAAATAGTGTCAGTTACTCTGGAGAGGGGCAGAGTGGGGGAAGAAGAAAAAGCCCAAGGTAAAAAAACCTCCTGATACATCATTCAAATAAGATTAATCACAAGAATATTATAACTCTTTAGAAATTAGTAACTAGTATAGTAATAACATTCTTGAAAGGCTTAGGTCTTCCTTCCATGTTACATGTGCTACGGTGGCCTTCAGAAATTGCTGAGGTCGGCTAAGAAGCTACAGAAAAAACACAGAAACATAAAAAGACAGTCAGTCAAGTACTAAAATATCTGAAGTGAGCTCTGATCTGCATGAGGAAAAAGGATCTGCTCCGCCTTAAAAGCAATCTTTTAACATCTTTCCCATTTAGAAAATTTCTATGTACAGGACAGGTCTGACTTCCATTCCCATTTTCTCGGTCACCCAGGCTGTGTCCTAGCTGCCCTTCAGGATGGGACCTGGCTGCATGCTAAAATCTCACATTTATTAACTTCTTTTGGAAGGCAAACCAAATATTCTGACAGGGTGCTTCCATAGAATCCCTTTAGTAGATGATAGGAGGAAAAAGACAGGGAGACTGTACACATTGTATAGCATACTTGTCCTGCCCCTGCAGACTGTCATTTTGTGCAGGACAGAGGTAATGAAGATGTTAAAGCTCCTTTGCTCCTCTGTGCAGCAAAATACCAGATACTTGTAACAGACACTGAAAAGAAAGAATTAATAGCATTGCCTACATTAGTCATGTATAATTGTATGCATGCAAAATTATTGGTGTGTTTATGTACATACAGCTAATCTGCTTTCTGCATGGACTTTTACTGGCCATGGATTAAAATATTTTCAATAAAACCATCTGAAAGAAAAAAAAAAGTGTTCATAAGGAACTGATGAAATTAGACGAAGGAAATCCTTTGCCTTTAATATATCTGTGCAAATTGTAATTTCAGTGTGAAAAAAACCCCTTGCCTCAAGATACATCAGCGATCAGTAGGCTTTGATACACACATTTTTTAAGTGCTTCTGTATAATTTTGGCTATTGCCAGACTAGTGTTCCTAGTCATTTTATCTCTGTAGTAATAAGAGCTTTTCTTAACTAGGTTATCTAACAGAAAATGAAATGATCTTTTAAGACAGCTTTTTTGTTATTGTGCTGGGACACATATTTGCTTATGATCCTGCAGAATGACAGGACACAGTCAGCATCATCAACTAGCCAATGCCTTAGCTCTATCATAATGTAATACCAGCATAATCTTCTGGCATCTTGCACCTTGTGTATCACTGTGTATCACACAAACAGACTGCAAAACGTTAATGGGTCAGAAATCTTGTGCAGTTGTCTGATGCATTGAATAATGCTCTGTCTGCATCTGAGTTCATCACTGTAGGCTTCCTTCAGAGCCAGTGAAAGAAACAAGTTTTTTTGAACAACAAATGATTTTAGTTTGGAATTAGGCTTCTGTATTTTTTCAGATTATTTTATCCTAAAACTACACTGACACTGACTGTGCAGACGTGTACAGACTGTGTTAAGATAACTAGACAATATGTGGACAGCAATATTGGAAATTGCTCCAGTTAGGTGAAGTGCAACCTATCTAGATACTCTTTATAGTCAATGAAAAGGCAGGACACTTCAAGAGAATGATTCATCTTTTCTCAAAGTAGGCATCCACAATGGGTGAATAGATGAATAACTGAATCACACTCTGTTTTTCTGCATGGTTTTATCTCACTGAATTCTAAAAGTAGTCCCTAGGTGGAAATTATTGAATTGATTTCCCATGTGGCTAAGTAATGGTTAGAGCTGATTTGAGAAAAGAGTATACCAGCCCCTATATACAACCAGTTCTTTCCCAACTTCTCTGCTTCAATTGCATTTAATTATTTTTAGTAAATTTTGATTTATATGTAAAAAATATTTACCTATATAATATATTATACCTATATACCTACTGGGTTTTGTTCATGCATGCAGTCATAACTCTTTCAAGAAGATATTAGTAAATTTTTCTTAATTATGTATTAATTAATTATCTGTTACTCAATACTACACTTAAGCTAGAAAAATTAGCAGTAACATTGATCAGAATTTGCAAAAATGAAGCACAAATATATTTTTATTATTAAAAAAATTGTGAGGCTACTAATATTTAACTTCAAAGGTCAGAGAGGACCTTGACCTGCATTCATAACATATATGGTTCATAACAATAATTTTTGTTATTTATTTGTAATGTTAAATATAATCTTTGTCAAAAATAGTCAATATCAGACTCATTAATCTTTAGCCTATCATTACTGGATTCAAATTACTTTGTAGTCCTTCAGTCTACCTAGCCATCAGCTGAAGTGGGAGAACATATAAATAATATCTCAATCTCTGCAGTTACAATCTTTGTTCGTTCCTCCAGATGGGTACAGTTAATTAGATGTTTCCTAGGAACTATGTGTGCTATGGCAGCTTGTTGTTTCTACTCAGGACTAGCTATGAAAAGTGACAAATTAATCATAAAAAAAATTAAAGTATTTTAAAAGTTCTTTTCTCACTCTTCTTTCACCTGAAGATGAATCTCTGTGCTGATACGGAAATTCAAGAAAAAACAGAAAAAACCCTCTTAAACTGTAAAGAAATTTCAGCCTCACATTGAAGACTGAACACAGACAGACTCAAAATATTAGGAAAGATCATTTTCAACAACATCACGCTACAAAGTGTGGTTGAGTACAGAAAATATAACATAGGGGGAGACAAGCTAAGACTACCTGTAAATTAAATCTCTTCCTTCTTTCCCATTGCCAACCAGGGACGTGCAAGGAATGCCAAGAAGTTGTCTCTTTTTTCATTCCTACTAAAACAAAGGAATAGTCCCAGACACTTGTAGGAATAAGATCTGGAATAACCAGACCTGTTTCACCCTGCTTCTTCAAACTTGGGACCTGATTCTCTGGCAGTATAATCAAAGGATGGTAAAGGAAAGAATTTAATCTTTTTCAAATAAAGTTATCAATGTTGCTGACAGCAAAGTTTAATTGCAATGATATTTTTAAATGTTAAGTTTAATGGAGGTTTAATTGTTTTCTTGTTTGGTTTTTTATTTTTCTTTTTTTTTTTCTGGGAAACTACATGGAAAAAATCCCAAAAGCGTCATTGCAAAAATGTATTCAACTATCCTGCATAATTTCAGGGGGAAAAAAAAGTGTGTTTTATTTACATGGTAATTTTTCTCTTGCTTTTAATGGCCTCCAGATTAGCATGGGAAAAATGATAGGAAGCTCTTATCTTTATCGATTCAGAATTTTGTGACTTCTTTGAAGGAAGCAAAGCCACAGCTTTTCAGGAAAGTTACAAATAAAGGTATTGATCCCAAGGACATTTAGAGTAATCCAAGTGGTGAAATTGATGCCTTTTCTTGTTTTAAATCTTACATGTGTTTCTATAGTAGTGTTTATCATCTGCATGGCAATATAGTTTGGTGCTGAATTTTTAAACGTATTTTACGGGGGGAATGCAAAGCTATTCCTTAAACATCTGCTTGTACTGATTGAAAACAAGCACCATATTCTTGTAAAGAAATTGCATATTCTTTACCATATTCTAGTAAACTTATTTCCATAACATCTAAAATTGTATGTAGTAGTTTTAGCATCAAAGGTGTCCCAGTGTAATGGACAGTCTCTTTGACTTTATAGCCATAGAAATTTACATGTACCATCCTCTATAAATGAACACATGGAGCAACACAGTTCACATGGTAAGTATTTCTATCCTGGTACAACAGATCCCAGAAGTTTCTATTATAGCCTGATAAGTGAGATGAACATGAAAAAAAAAAAAAATTTTCCTTGTTTTATGAACGTTTCATTGGAAGTTTATCCAAGACGAAGTTTTGTGAAATGTTTAAACTCTGCTAAAACACCAATATGTTTTTCACTTTAATTATTTTTAGGAATTCATTCAAATATTTCTGTCTTTTCCCCTAACAGCTGCTCCTCCTCTCAGGAATGAGACTTGTTTCATTTGAGATAGACAACTTGTTTAGAACTTGTTTGAACTTTGTTCCTAAATGCAAAGAGAGGGGGGTTCTTAAAACATATTCCAAAGACTGTTGACTTACTTTTTTTCAAAGCTGTAACAATCTTGTAGAGAGCAAAAGAGTGACAATTTTTATTGAGAGCATGACAGCCAGAATTTCACCAAGAAATATAACCCTTAATCTTGGGATGTAGCACTGACAAAATCCCACTTTTTTGTGGAAATTCTTCCTTCTAGATCCCAAATGTCAGTTGATAATTGCCATTGAGTTTGGTCTTTAGAGAAAGCTGTGAGCAATAACTTGCTAAAAATTTATTTGCTCGTGATGAGTATAACAGAAGTGACATAGCTACTACCTCTCAATTCAGTGTCTAATGAAAAGTTAAGTAGGAAAAATTACAAAAAAAAGATGCCATCCTTCATATTCTGCAGCAGAAAGCAATGTGAATGAGTGATAATAAATGACATAAATAACCAAACATACTTGAAAGCTCTGAGGAAGATCACAACCTATTGGTCTACATCATTTAATGAAAAAGTCACAAACAAAAGCTGGTTATGTGTTTTATATGAATAATACCATAGAATGGAGTTCTAGTCAAGACAATAATGTGTAATTATCTGTTTTTTGTTCATATCATGGACAGAAATACAGCAATATTGCTTAAATGACAGTGAAAACAATTTTTTCAATGCCACACTCATTATCTTATTTAATTTTTCATAATTTCTTTTTCTACTTTCTTAAAATTTTTTGAACCCATGTTCTTTTCTCTTAATGACATGATGTTCTGACATGGTATCACCTGCATAGCCATATGGAAATAGAAAGTTCATGAAATATCATTTTTTCACAAAAGCAAGCTTGAATAGTCTAGAAGGGTCAGAGAATGCAATTATATCCAAAGAAAAGGCACTTGGGGCTGAAATGCCAAGTAATGCTGCTTGAGAGTTGCAAAGAAAGTGATAATCTGTTATAATTTGGAGCTCTTTCTGAAACTCAAATAGAAGAGAACCTAATTCAAAGTTTATCTTACAATCTTTTTCACCCCCATTTAATGCTCACCAAGGATCCTGAAGGATAAAATTAAATTGATTCCACACTAAAATTCTATGACCCTTTACGAAATTAATGTAATGGTATCATATTGTTCGGATTTTGGGCACCATTAAAAAGATAACATAACTAAAGTACAAGTTATATAATTTCTAGTCTCTATTTTTAGCTACAGGAAATGCTTCTAAAACTGTATTTTGAGGAAGTGAAATATGATCCTGCATTGTAACTACAGAAAGTTGGTGGTCATTGTCCAAATTCCCAATATCCAAATTACTGAGTCTTTTTACCACAGATATGACATAAAGCAGAGTGTACATTGTTTTGCTTAGAGGTCTAAGAATGTTGCTCGACTGACGTGCCAAGAATTCATGAATGTAACTACATGATAAAATGGTCAAGAACCACATTAGATCATTGTTTAGCATAACTAGAAAATTTCAACCATGGTTCATGCAGCAAATGTTTGCGATTTTCTCAGCTGTATTCTGTTCATGGTCAGAGCAAAGGTATTTTACCTATGGGTAGTAATACACAGATACATAGTTGACAAGGTAGAACAAACTAAGTGCTTAATGCACCAGAGGTATTTTGACAGAAGAGCTACAATAGCAAAGACAATAGAACACTGAATTAGAAATTAATTTGAGAGAGAGAGAAAACAACAACAAAAAACCACCCATGATTAACATAAACACAGAATTGAAGAATCTGATCCAATAATTAAGCCTGAAGAAATGGACAACGTAAAAATAAAATCATGACATAGTTCAATTAGCAAAGTGATCTCTTATGGAAACTTCAGGAAAAAAAATTATTCTAATCACCTACTTCTACTTTGAAATTAATGACAAAAGTCCAGCTGAAATCACTGTGAGCAAAAACAAGCCCTAAACAATGAAAGAAAGAGTCTGGCAATGTTTCAGGACTCCATTAGTTTTAATGATTCATGCAGTGCCAAGTTTTTGGGTGTGTGAGGCTGAAAAATAAATAGTTTCTCTTCTTGGGTATTACTATTACAGGTATAGACATTTACAAGACATTGAAACACATTCATATGCATAGAGTAAATACTGTGATTATGCAACTTTTCCTGTTTGTAAAATAGGCTAATTAGGGTAGAAATACACTAAAGTGGAGAAAAAGAACCTAAGCACAAAACTAAACCAAACTTTTGAATAAATATTCTTCTGTAATTTATTGAGAGAATGTCGTATTTTTATTTGCTTTCAGACCCATGTCACACAGTAATTTACAGAGATATAACCTAAAGAAAAGAAAGTTTCCTTTCATAAATCAATAATATCATAAACAGGAACTTCTTCAGAAGGTTGGCAAAATTTCTTCTGACATGATGTGAAAAAAAAGAAATCTGATTGTAGAATTATGATGACTGATAGCATGTTGAGGCATTGATGGGAAAGACTCTAAGCTCATTGAACTACTGATTTCAACTGAGTGATTTTTCCATTTTTTGTATATATTAGATAACTATAATATATATATTTATATACTTATTATACATATTGGTTAATTACTTTATGTCCAAAATTAATATCCATCAGTGGGAGATAAAATATTTATCAGACAGGTAATTTATTCAATAAGTATAGCTTTTTTCTCAAGAAAATATTAATTAAACCTCCCTATAAAATATTTTGATCTTCTAAAGAAAGAAAGGTGAACAATACAGTCAGAGTCATTATTATTAGCCTGTTGAAATATTAATGAAAAATCGCTTCTGAAAAGTTAGTCTCTAAAAATAGTATCAAAACTTTTACTGACTTAAGTCACATCTCTGTTGCAGAAATAATTCATATCTGCCAAAAATTATATTTTCATCCTGTTATGATAACTCACATAGACTAAAAGGAAAAACTGTAGGCCTGGAATCAGATGAATGAGCTTCCTGCTTGCTCAAAATAAAGGCAGAGTACATGAAAGGACACTTTAGTTAACAGGTAGTATTGGCTAACAGCTATTACTGAGTTAGATAAATCTCTGCTCTGATTTTATGTAGAAATTCTGAGGGAGGATTATAGAAGTATTTTCCATGGATTGTATTGCTCACTGAAGAAATATTTGGTATTATTAGTTCAACTCCTTTTAATTAATTTATTTATTTAATATTGAAATTGATTGATTGGTTTGTCTTGTCCCTTATTGCTGCATCCTGATTACAGGAGTTCTGCTGAGATGCAGTTTAAAGACGGAAAGTCAGCCAAACTGGCATTTTCCTAATAATGAATTTCATTGATATCTGCCATTCATTTTAGCTAATCAATAATAATGTCATTTTAAGGATATTGCTGACTTTACTTATATATGAATATAGAGTATTACAAACTTTAAAGAATTGCCTTTTTTTCCATTACATTTTTTGTTAGTTTTGTGGGTTTGGAATTTTTTTTGCTGGTTTGTTGTTGGTTTTTTTAAGGATAGTTAGGACAGTACTAGACTCTGAGTGGAGTAAGTTATGGCCCCAAGGACATGGGAGGGTCTCGAAGGCTGTTTTTCTTCACACATAGTAATACTGCTTTAGTATTTCACACATTGATTTTGAGTGACAATTTAGCCAGTGAAACTGATATTCTGCCAGACTAAAGGTTTGGATTGATAGGTGGAAACACCTTAGCTTTGCAAATTCTGGCTAAGTTAAACTGAAACCAATGACATTATATGTTACATTGTAAGACAGTTCAAATGCCACATTATGGTTCAGTTTTCCATGCACCAGGAAGCCAGTGCACTAGCAATAGTAAGTCCATCAGCCACGTCAAAACAAACCATTTCCTGTCAAAAATCCAAAAATCCAAGTGTACCCAAGGATGGAATTAAGGGGAATTCTCAAAGTCCTGCTTATAATAAACTTTAGGTTCAAAACGAGTTATCAGGTACCTAAAATTCTTGTTATGCTTATGGTGAGAATTGCCTTCTCTCTTGACTCCATAGTCAGAGTTGCTGAGAGAAACAACCTTAAGGAAAAGCCTTGGGCTGTGTTCAAGAAATTATATAGCTACACAGACAAGAAATGCCTTTGCAGAGAAGAAATTACTGTAGCATCAAAGGAAAATTTTCTCAGGACAAATTGACTTGAGGTTATGTTTTCTATTCAAATCTTTTTCTTTGGGATAAATGGCATTTTCTTGGGATTGGCTTTACATGGTCTCAATTTCAACAAAATGAAGTTGAATTTCTAAGCAGTTGGGAAAAGATTTTATATTTTATTGCGTCTGGAAGGAGTTCCATAGCATTGGCATATATTATGACAATAGAAACCACTTTAAAAAGCAAACTAAGCCAAATGAAAATAAAACAATAACATAAAATAAAGAAACCATAACTTATTTTGATGGGGAAAAAAACTCCTATTCCCCTGTGGAAGAACGTTCATGAAAGATATTTAACCACTAAAGTTGGGGCAGTACCTGTGCTAACTTTTTCTAAAAAAATATTTCTGCTTTTTCTTCCTTCTGTGGAGAACTACTGGTTATGTTTAGAAACTGCCCTGGGTAGGATTTCAGTTCCATTCAGATACACATACCTGAAAATAGAATGGTGAGCTTAAAAGAAGGCATAAAATTAAATCCCTGACATAAAAATAATGAAAATCATCAAAAAAATACTTAATCTAGTAAATATCTTGTGATTTGAAGTTATGTTTCACTCTTTTAATACATCTTCATTGATGAGCAAAATTGTTTTTCTGGAAAACTGCTACATGTCTTGATTATACTACTTTATTTTTCACCATCAGTATGTTTTATTTCCACTCCAACATTCACAGTAGTGGACAGCCAGGCAAAGGGGAAAAGCTTCATGACATCACAGAAGTCTTGCTCTGCATGTGAAATTGATAACACATTGTTTTCAAACATAAAAGCTTGAAAAGGAGAGATTTAGGTATAAACCAAATGGAAGGACCTAGATATAATTTTTTGTATGGAATGCAGATTATACATTAGAATGTCAAATTTGGATAAATTAATTTTTAAATACACTTTTCGCCTTTCTATATCCTTTCCACTGATTATCTGAAAAACAGCTTGTAATCAGTAAGGAGCTTGGCTTTTCTTATACCCGTTGTATATTTTTTATAATACTATGTATAAGTCAGAACATAGTAATTTTATACCAACTTTCCCCTTTCAGGAAGTACTGCTCTGTGATCTATATTTTAGAGGTAAGCCTAGGCTGATACAATTGGCCTGACTCTTTTTTTTTACTCAAATATAGTTTTGGGGTGCTTCAGCTGTATCCATGTATGGAGATATATATATTTATATATATAACAAGAATTTCATCTGCTGTCACATTCTGTGAATCTCCACCTGCTATTTATTGCTTAACTGACTCTCAAGCATGAAAATAAGAGAACTTAAAATAAAGCTTTATATGCCTTTTCCCCTTGTGTATACAGTGAAAATTCTGGATTTTTCTTCTAGAGATTTTTAAAACAGTGGGGAAAAAAAAAGAGAAAAAAGGAGCAGAAAGGACTTTATACTAAATTTTCTGGGTTTGCTTTCTTTTATTTTTTAGCAGCAATGATTGTTCAGACCTACTGCATTAATTATAATAGTTTTCTTAGAAATTTAGCTGTGTCTGTATTAAAATTACCTTCAGTTGGCTCATTTATAGGCAAAATATGTATTTTATGTGTAATATATAAAAAATGCCCCAGCTCATGAATGTTGAATATAGTCTTTTCTGTTCTGCAACTCTCCTCTCACGCTCAGCGAACAAGGCTGACTACAGCAATGAATAGGGTTGTCAGCTACCAAATGTGGGGTTGGTTTTTTTTTCCTCAGGACACTAAAGCCTGTTTATGTCTTTGGCTTTGGTAGCTATAGAGTCTGCAGCATTATGTATGTGAGGCTTGAGTAGAATGTTAATGATTTTAAGTTTTTTGGACTAAATTACATCACAAAAATACAGCACAAGTTTCTGATAAGCAGTGGTTGCACTGCCTGGTTTTAATACACATCTATCAAAGCAAAATGTAAAGGACAAAAGCATAGTCTTGCTGTTTTTAATCATATACAAACATGCACAATAAATAAGTGACTTTGATTTCTTTGATTTGTTGCACAAAATGCAAATTTATGCATAGATGGAAAGGTTAAACTGGGGGAGAGGGGATCTAAAACAAAGGAAAAAAGAAAGAAAAAAACTGCTTTTTAACCTGAAATCCCCACCCCCACAAATTTACATATGGTTTTAAAGCTTAAATTGATTGTGGATATTTTTCTATAAAATTTGAATGCTTCTGCAAAGAATTATAATATGCTGATGCCTTTCTAGTAATACAAGTTCTGCAATCCTTGATATCACAATATCATTTCAAGCAGATCTGTTTAAGGTTTCTGTCATGGACGGCAGCTTTCAATCACACTGATAAGTAGAGCACCTTGGTGAGTGGTGACATTGTAGATGAATTCACTTTTACTCTTAATTATCCTTTCTTGTACACATATGACTCTTTCTGGATTTAATGAGGGCCTGCTCTTTAGCGTTTTTAAACTCAATATTGTATTTTTCTTTCACTGGCGCAATGAGTGTTTGACCATGCTGAAAATCTTACTATAAATGATGACAGGAGTGATGACTAAGATCCATAGAGAAGTCACAACAACACAGCACATTCTTCCAGCCTTATCAATGTTAATGTTCAGAGCATAAATTACAGGAAATAAATATATATCAGTCAAGGTAGAAATCGATATACATTGTAAGACATTTTAACACAAGTTTTTATCCAATATGTAAAACATTTCACTGTGAAAAAAATATAATAAATGTTGGTTCATCAAATTTCAACAAAGGTGCTTACAAGTTACAAAGCAAAGATAATTTATTTCTAATGAAATTTAAAAAGTTATAAAGCACTTAAAAAAACTAAATAAACCCAAACCTGATTACCTTGTGACCTGCAGCTATTTTAGGTAGTTGACAGAAATTTATGACATATTGCCATGGCAACAATTGGCTATCTCAATGTCATATTGCTTGTAAAGAGAAAAAATTCTTATGATGGATTATAATGCTTATAATTATTGCTCAAACTTCTACGTGTTGTGTACAAATTATAAACTGTCTTTTTCTTCTTTTTTTCCCCCTTCTTCTTATTTGTTACAATAAGGTTATTTTTTTCTTGACACTTTAAAGGATTCTACAGGTGGTTAAGTTTCAATCGTGCTCAATTAGTCCACTAGATGGAGCATCTAGCATTTCCAGGAAAAAGGGAAAAAACGGTATTTAGGAAGCTAATTTTCACAAATATGTGTTAAAGCAACTGAAAGTTCAGGAGTAGAAGGAAGGAAACCACAACCTTTTTAAAATGCTATTTACAAGGCAGTCTTTTGATTCAGCCCCATTTACCAAAATAACTCCATTTGAAGAATGATTTAAATATCAAAAAATTTAAATTAAATAAATTTTTAAAAATCCACAAACAAAAACAAAAGTGGGAGGAGAGGGGCAGAAGAAGATAAATGCTTTTAAGATTCTCCTGTAAGATTTCAGTGCTTTCCTTCATTCTTTGAGATTTCATATGTTTCAATTTATCTAAGCAGCCTGCAGAAATCTTTGGAGGACAGTTTACTTTAATGCTGCAGAAGAGTAATTTCTGTGGAAAAGAAAAAGAAATTTTAATGACGCCTGTGTAGACTAGCGTGAGTGAGAAAAGAGGGGAAAAATGAAAGATACGCTTCAATGAAAGGGAAACAGCAGTGGATATTGTACTGCCATAGGAAGGCTGTGAAAGTCAGGCAGGAGCTCCAAAGCGTTCTTTCACTTCAGTGAGCACTGAGAAAGTAAAGCTGAGCAGCTGTGAGTTCAGAGGTAGTAGGTCAGCACTGATCTACTCAATCCACAGGCTTGGGCAAACCAATGATGTGCATCGTTTGGGAGGTTGAAATCAATAGGACGTTAAGTAAGAGTTCCCTTACTGCCTCTACCTTCTTTCTCTTACCCCTGGACACAAGGCATTTATTTCCAGCAGCTAAATAAGAATGTATTTCTTAAAAGCTGGCTTTTGGCTGGCTTAATTTATGCATACGCAAACGTATGCTTCACCAATTTACTAAAACCCATCATTTAAGGCTGTTCAAACGTGCAGCTGTTTAAATGAGGTTGGAAGCAATTTTACCACACGATGCTGATGTCAGTTAAAAGCTGAGTATTAGCAAAATGGGAAGGCATCAATGGAGTGTGTCTCCTACAGTGATCTGTGTTCCCCAGTGTCTAATGGATCAGGGAGACAGATATGCCTAGCTCATCGTCATGTAAAGTTAAATTCAGATCTATTACCTATTACAGACATGTATGTATACGAGGGCAAGCATTTTAAATAGCATGAGAATTGTTTTGGTTCTGGCAAGCATCCAGGGTGAGTCTGAATGGAGACTTTCAGGAAAAACAGGATGCAAAACTGCCAAGTGTGAAAATGGCTACAAACGATAGTTTATGTGGGAAAAAAAAAAGATTAAAAAAAAAAAAAAAAACAACGCATCAGGCAATGTGGGTAAAGAATGCATTTCCCGGGGTGTGATCCCATGAAAACAAAATGTGATGTATAAAAGCTGTGGGTAAGATCTACATCAGTTCTGGATACTAATTATCAGCTTCATGTGCTGATGAAAATGTAAATTTCTTTTAGATGAAACAAAGTGCTCAGAAATAATTCTAAACTGCACTGAATTATGCATATAAATGGTTAATCCAGGCAAAAGCTTGTTGATCTGCAAATGGGCCTGCTTTGCTCTGAACCATATAAGAAAATCTTCTTTTCTGTGTTGATGGTATCTATGGCAGATTTTTATTTCTATTTCACAGGTTTTAAGTATGAGCAGACAGATACAAAGGTACAGGATTTTTTTCTTTACAAAACATAAAGAAAATCTCCATGAAGGGTCTTTATTTAACAGTCATTTTGGGCAAATAGCAGACTAAAAGAGAACTGAAAATATATGAATAAATATTGAACAAAAGCTGTTTATTGTATGCTTGAAAACTTATGATAAAGGTTTGAAATTTTTATTATGCTATTAAAGTTGACAGTCTAATAAAATTATGTAGTTTATCACTGCTGTATCTGACATGCAGATAATTGTTTTAATTTTTGAAGGTTCAGCTGCTATCTTTTAAGATCTTAGAAGTAAGATGCAGAAAGATCAAAAGTTAGAGGATTTGCAAGAGCATGTAATGACAGGACAAGGGAGAATGGCTTCAAACTGAAAGAGAGTAGAATTAGATTAGATACTCAAAAGAAATTATTTACTGTGAGAGTGATGAGGCAGTGGAACAGGTTGCCCAGAGAAGTTGTGGATGCCCAGTCTCTGGAAGTGTTCAATACCAGTTTGGATGGGGCTTTGAGCAACCTGGTCTTCTGAAAGGTGTCCCTGTCCATGGCAAGGGGGTGGAACTAGATGATCCTTAGGTCCCTTCCAATTCAAACCATTTTATGATTCTATTTTTTATCAACAGTCCTCCTGAAGCAGCATTTTTCAATTCTTGCTTTACACTATGGCACTCCAATCTGTGCAATTGTCTGAGACGTAGTTTTCTTTAAATCCTTCTGTCCTCCAGCTTTCTTTGGGGTGTAAAAAAAAAGAAGTAAAAACTCCTGATTGTCTTTGGTTTGTATTTTGTTGGGGTTTTTTTTTCCCCATAAATTTATGTTGTTCACATCGTGTTCAGTTTTAATAAAATTTAGTGGGGATATTTTCATTACCTTCAGCTGCAGCTGGGATGACACCCCTTGAATCTAACAGGCTGCTGTACTAATTCAATGACAGGTTAGTTTAAAAGAATGGTTAATTGAGAATAAAATTAGTTACTTTTTAAAAACACTGAATCTGAATTAACTGAGAAGAATGTAACAATTTCTGGACTTTTTAAACATGGGCTGTTAACTTCCTTGGCCATAATTGCTTCTTTGGAGCTATTATGCTCTCATGTAAATACATATTTAGAGGCATTTCAGAAATGAGATTATGGGCCTAGTAGACCATGGCTATGCCAAAGGATTTACAGCACATACTGCAATAAAGCTGACAAAAGTCATGTATAAAGTATTATAAGCCACTCTGAACGTCTTAGCTGCTTAACTTCTTCAATACAACAATAGGGAGAGAAAGCACTGTGACTTTGAGAAAAATCATGTTTATATTAATCATCAAAACAGTTTTGTAAGCTTTAAACTCTGTCATTACCTCATATTCATAGGGACAGTAGCTAATTCTGAAAGCTACTTCACATCAGAAAATCTACACTGAGTGGAAGTAATACAGTAGAAGCAGTCTCAACAGCCTTTTCATGTCTTAGATAGTTACTCTACAGGACTGTATTTGGAAATGTAGAAGCAAACCCAGACCAAGAGGCAGAGTCAATAGCATAAGTTTGTCTGTAGAGAAGAGGGCTGAGCTCACAGTTAAGGTGCTGTACTGGGATTCTAGGTCAACAATAAATCTTAATATTTTCTGTATCTCAGAACCATCTCAGAACCATATTATCATACAAATGTCACAGCATAACATAACACTGATGATTTCACATTTGATTTTAAGTTATTTTTCAATGGAAATTATAGTTAAGATGATGCAAAATAGTATACTATCTTGATCCAGATACAGTTTACCAAATTGGAACATGGGATTTGACTCAACTGCTTAATGGTCTTTTTTACTCATGAACAGTTGTTTGATTTAAATGTGTTTCATATGAGCATCCAGGTTTCCTTTTTTGATAACTAGGATAAGTATTTACATCACAAAGCAAAACTATTTTTGAAAGGAAATAAAGGCAATTTAGGAGATTATCCATTCACTGAGCACATGAATCAGTATTATGTGACTTGTAGAAAATTAACAAACTGACTTAATGAATTCTAATAAAAATAGTGAAGAAAGTTTAGTTTAAAAAAAAAAAAAGTTTGATAAATAAAACAAAGATTCATGGTCTGACTTTGCCTGGCAATCCACATGTAAAAAATGTATGTAAGGGATGATCTATAGTTTGTCTTAGCCATTGTTTTAAACAAAATGATTATCTAATCCTAATCATAACTATAAATACGTTTAAATTCATCATATTTACAAAAAAATGTAGGACTATAATATGGTGGATAAACATGTTTTTGAGAACTACCTGATGGAACAGGTGGTTCAGGCTTGCTGAAAGTTTGCTGCATGCTATGTGCTGCATACTTGGATGATGTCCTACACTGAAAATTGCATAGTATTGCATAATTTGCTGAAAAGTACAAGGCAGACTGGCAGATGTAGGGTGATCATTCACTAAAATTTTTTGGGCAGTTTGGCTGACCTTTTAAAACTATCACTGATTCCTATGAAGATAGCATTAGACAAAACTAATTGTTTGGGGGGTTTTTTTGTTTGTTTTTTTTTTTTAATTAGAAAATAATTATTATATAGGTTGGCCAGAAATTTTTGTGGTTTTTACTAACAACCAAGTTCTTATAAAATCTGGAAAGAATTTAATTTAGATTTTTCTAGTAACAGGAACATTCAACTCTCTGATTTTCAAATTGGTTCATTTGAGTCAGCAAACAAATTAAAGAAGGTACGTTCTCTAAACTCCTCTTACAGGCTGTCCAATACATAAGTAAATACAATTAATTAACGCTTCTGATGTATATGTGGGTTGACTGCAAGACAAGGAGTAGGGGAGCAAAGCTCCTCCCTGTGTAAGAGAACATCAGTTCATGACCACTTGAGGAAGCTGAACATACAAAAGCCTGTGGGACTCCATGAGATGCAGCCCAAAGTCCTGAAGGAATTGACTGATGTACTTGTCAAGCCACTCTCCATGATATTGGAAAAGTCATGACAGTCAGGTAAGTCCCAGGTAATACTCTTGAATGAGTCATCAGCCCTGGAGCTGTCTTACCACCGCTACATCCATGAGATAAAGAGTTTTGGGCTGGAGAAGTGATATGATCCTCTTCCATGGAAGATTTTTCATTTCAGGAAGTCAACTACCTATGTAATATTTTGGGATGACTCTTTTTCTAGATTCTCTGAGAATTATTTCCCTATATACTCCCTTTAAAACTCAGATAAATTAACTTTACAGGACTGAAGTGTGTCCTACTTTTTTTATCTTTATGTATTCTTAGACTTAAAATATTTTTCTATTGCTACCAGTTCATCCTTTAATATCTGACTTTGAATATTTTAACTATTTAAATCATTCTCTTTACAAGTTTGTGAAAAACACCTTCAAAAATTACTTTTAGGGGCAATATACATTCAGCTATCCCGCAGCAGGGTAAGGAAGTAGACTACAAGATCTTTTGAGAACTCATTCCTGTTTCATTCTTAGGTGATTTTCTTCAAAAATTGCGTCATTTTCTAGCATTGTTTGAATTATTAAAAAAAAATATTCGAAAAGTTGTAGTAATTCAAAATGAGTTTCCATTGCATGAAATGTGTAAATTTTTCAAGGAGTTTTTATTGCTAGTCTTGAAATATGGCGTTTTCAAATTTCTCCCCAAATGACATTTTTATGTCATTATATATTTAGTTACAAAAGTAATTTTAGAAGTGGCACTTAATTTCAAAATTAGTTTGAAGCAATATTTTAACATGATTTTTTTTCTTTCAAACTTTGAATTGAAGCACATTTTTCCTTGAATTCTCCAATTAAGAAATCACAATGTTTCTCAAAATCACCTGTTTCCTATGGTAAAACATGTATTTCAGCAAAAAAACCTCAACAATTTTGCCTCCTCTGTTGCCCCAGGAAATCTGGTTATGGAAAGAAAGATAATGGATATCCTGATTAAGGACTATTCAGCTCTTACTAAATCTTCATTTAATATTCCATCCTTTTGACCTAGAAATGCAAGATCACAGCATAGCATACAGTAAGATCCTAGAACCCATCATGTATACATGCCATATATGTATAAATTAATTAATGGGGGAAATGGCTCATCTGAGCTGAAAAAAAAGCTTGATAATAATGCATTTTATATCAGGACAAAATTTCCACTTACTTAGAGGAAAACTAAGCTTCATGCTGAAAACTGCAAAGCACCCTTTAAACTGTGCTAGAGCAGGAAAACTAAAAAGAAAACCAAAAAAGAACATATTCAAACAAAACCAACACAAAATCAAAAAATAGAGCCACTCAAACCAAAGCCCAAAAGGACATGATGAGAAAATCAGGACGAAAAAAAGAAGTAATTTTGTGAGTGCTCAGCTAATGAATCCTGGTTTCCATGGATTTGATCTTTATGCCTGTGCCTAAGAGGAGCCCAGTCTAACGCTTTCCCTTTATCTCAAGTGTTCACGATTTCTTTTCTGTGTGGATTATATGACATTGAATAAAGGTTGTGTTTATACTGCAGCTTTTCTCTCAAGAACAGTTCAGCTGGGAGTATATCCTTTATTTGGCTGTCATCTTTCACAAAAAGTACAGAAACTTAATAACCTTTTGAAGGCCAGGAGTTTGCCAAATTTAAAGGGAATGTGTTTGAAATTGTCTAGTTGTGCAGCAGTTGTTTGAGGTGCAAACAGTCAGACAACTAACTAGGCAAACATACACCAGACTGTGATTATGTAGCACACATACAAAAACATGTTATAAAGATCCAAGTGGAAGGGCTGGTGAGATAAGGAAAGAGTGAGATTTGACAAGCTGCAGCCAAGAATAGCTTGAATAGCTTCTTCAATGTCAGAAACAGACAAGTCCAGGGGATCAATTCTAACCGGTTTTTAAGGCTCAAATCTATGATCTCAAGTACACATTGTATAAGTCCTACCTTCACATAAAACTACTGTCAAAGACAAGAGGAAATACTACTTTACCTTTGCAATATAAAACAGAATTTATCTACTTCTCTCAAGACAGTATTTCTTATATCCAATGAGCGAATGGCAGCAGTGTGAGAGAATTTCTATTAAGTAACCTTTATTAAGCAATCGTTGACCAGTATGACATCCCGTGCTGCAAGTGTTTTCCATCAGTAGAAAAAGTGACCAAGATTATTACGAAACTAGAATAAATCTCTTTATATTTGCCCAAGATTACTTTGGCTTTTTGCAAATAAACCTTTATTTAGGTCTATGAGGGTTTTTCCACTTTTGTTGATTGACTAGAACAAGAAGAATTTTCACAATTAGTTGAAAAGCCAAGCAACCTCTCAAGTGGTGCAGTGAAAATGTTCAGCTAACAGTATTCACACTACTTCTTCCCTCATTCATAGCAACTACTAAAACAAGAGGTATTGAGATGTTAAGTTAGGTGAATAATCACCTGAATGCGAGCTGGCTATGAAGCAACTGAACTGAGCTGTTTCAGAATATTCCTGTAGCTGGCAATTTTCTATTAGTTTTGCTGTATTGTTCAAACCATGAAAATTTCATGAAAATTCAGTTATTATTTTTTTTGGGAATAAAAGGATATTTTACAAGTATCAGATTTTTTTTAAAAAAAAGTTCACCCACAATCAGTTCAATTTAAGTCCGCAGTCTCGCTTCAGTTTGCACCATAACACAATATTTCATTTTGTAGCACTGAGAATGAACCAGTCTGCCTCTTCTGTTTATCTGTTAAGCATCTGTGAAGCTATGAAAAATCACATAAATTGTTTGCCCTGCTTCTGTTGTGTAATAAGGCAAGCACTTCCAGAAGGCAAATTATCCCTAAGGCTCTTATCAAAGAGGGGCTGCCCCCTGGGCATGAACATGTCTCTGCATTGATACCGAATAAGCCTGGATGACTAGCTTAGTCCACATGATTTTAAGGCAGCTACAACCACGTGCTTGAATCTCATCTCTAGAGTGTATACTTGGCATGTACATAAAGGAAAAGATGGATTTGAGGAGAGAATGTCTAGAGCCTGCAAACTCCACATATAATTAGATTAATGAGAACTCTCCAGAGACCCCATCAAAGGAGAAAATTATTTGTCTAATCCAAATCTCACAGACAGTAAATGTAATATTCTCAATGCCTTAATTAGAATTTATATTATTCCACAACTTACAATGCTTTTTTTGCTCATTTATATGAAGATATTTACACCAAAATGTAAAGTAAATAAATGAAAAAGGCATTACAGGTAGGATTTATCTTACCTAAATTTAGACATCAAACAATTAGTTATTTTAGGCTAAAATAATAATCCTGGGCACTTTTGCAGCTTAGTGAAAATAAATAGACACTTGCGAAGGACAATCTGTCTCACTAAGTTTAGACAGTCATCTTGAGCCAAGAAGAATCTGTCCTGGATGTATCTGTCTTTCTCCACTGAATAAAATGGAGCAGGCAGTGATTAGTTCAGAATTCAACAATTTGCTGTTAAGAATCCAACCCAGGAAAATTGAAACGCAGAATAAACTGGGTAATTTTCTAACTTTATTCCTTAGCAGTTTCATCACTGGTCATTCAGGAAAATACCTAGAGCAAACTTTATCAACAAAAGGATGCTACTTCATAAGTTTCAGAGGGAAATCAAAGAATCGTCTGTAAAAGGGGAATACAGAATTTCTTTCCCTCAACTTGCCCTCAACTTCCAAGGATGGAGATTTTTCATAGATAGGACAGTTTCCCACAAAGCAGACTCCTTTCCCTGACATCCACATAGCACAGACGGCATCGCTTGTATTCTACTGAACAGATTCGTTGTCTGTATTTAATGAAGAGCTTTAATAAGTCACAAAAACTAACACACAAACACAAACTTGCAAAAATACAAAGTACTTATAATCCAACATTTAGGATTGTACAACTGTATTTTGTTAACACAAATAATATTCATCATAATTTACAAAATTCAGATTTATAAAGCTGCACATCAGTCCATCCCTATGCTCCAAAGAAGATTTATAATATATATCAGCTATTCCAGATGCTCACTAAGTTGTAAAAGCCATCAGAGAGAAGATAAAAACTTTTTTTGCTATGTAGAAAATAATCTTCTCAATTTTTTGGAAAAGGGTTTTTACTCATTATATTTGAATATGTATGTTTTAATTGTTGAAAATTAGGCCATTTTTTCTTGTTCTACACCTTAACAAATGTTTGCCATCAATTGATAGCTGCTGCTGCTCACCAATTCACTGACTAAATACCCTTACCAGGTGGAGTAGCAGGTTCTCAGAGGAAATAAGCAATGAAATCCCTGCAAGAGGGATGAATAACTATTCCACTTCAAAATACAAATACAATGGCACTCGATGCCTCCTGATGTGCAATTTCTTTGTCACTAACCTGATGCCTACTATAACTAAGCAGAACTATGTCTAAGTTGGATTTGAACATCTGTCTTCACAGAGAGTCGAGGTTTTCATATTTTTTCTCATTCCTGATGTTGCTTCTTGATGATAAGGCTATCAAACTGCTTTTTCAGTTATTTTTTTTTGTTCCTCCATCCCTCAGTCAGTCTATTTAAGGTTTTAGGTGTTATGAAGAGCTAATTTCTTCAGTCGATGTCTTTACCACATTCATTGCAGATGGCTGGTTTTATTCCTCCCTTTTAATTTAATTCAGTTTTCATCTCTCATACTGTGATTTTCAACATTTTTTTGTACTTAATGTTGGTATTAAAATGCCACCATATTTGGACACATAGTGCACTTCAGTACTGTATGAGTAACAATGTTTCTAGATGGTTAAGCCAAATTCTTTTGGCATCTCCAGTGTGCTGCAAAATTTTTAGCAATTTTCATTAGAATAGGCATAAAAAAAAATCGTTGCTTTTTAATAAAAATCTTTTGAATTAGGAGATCACTGGGTTCCTCCTAAGTCTTCAACTTTCCTTATGAATTTGATTAGCAAAGTGATAGATTTTGATGCTTTCTTCTCTCTATATTCTAATTTGCCTCGAAGCATCTCTATCTTCCTCTTATTTTCACTAGTCAGAACAGGGAAATCTTTTCTCCTAAGTAGTTGCTTATTTCTTTCTTCCTGATATGTTAAGATACAAGAAGAAAACAGGTCTCATACCCGATAAGGCTACATAGATGGCTGGACATCTCTTTAGGAGCCTCATCAGCATTCCTTTTTCACTATTGTCTAGAAAATAATTCAAATTTTTAATGATGGTTTGCCACTGGATTTCATTTGTTCTCATGTTCCTTTATCAAAACTACATTGGCAGCATCCCACATCACAGGCTTTTCCACAACAAACTTAGCTTTCTGATCAGTTCTGTGTTTCTTAAGAAATAGAAGGTACACACAGTATCTTTAATTCCATACAAACCTCCTATGTTGTGCTTTAATTTAAAGAATAGATAAACTATTTAATTTAAATTATGTGACTTTAAAAAAATGCAAAAACTTTGAATCATGGAATAATTCAGGTTTCAACTAACCTCAGGACATCTTGAATTCATCCTCCTGCTCGAAGCTGTCAGTTATGTTTCAGACCAGGTTGCTCAGGGCTTTAACCTCTTGGGTCTTCAACAACATGAAGGACAGAGACTGCACAACCTTTCTGAGTAACTGGCACCACTGCTAGATTGTGTACGTAGTGAAAGAGGTGTTCCCTACATCCTGTCTGAAACTTTTTTTTTTTCAATTTATGCTCGTTGACTCCTCTTACCGTTCCAAATACTGACAAACTTGACTCCACCTCAGAGCTGCTGTTTAAACAAATAATTTCCACAAGAAGGAAATTGAATAAATGGATCTATCACAAAACGACCTTTACATCTTTCAAGAAAATACAAACAAAGGCTGCTAACATCCAGGACAGTGTAGGAATAGTGTCACATATTATGACTATGCTTCAGAATAAGAAACATATCTGAAGGAGTGTATAGTATATTCCCCAGTATAATTATGTAGCTATCTACATCTATCAATAAAGAGGTCTAAATCTGTTAAAGAAAGGTGGGTTTTCAGGAATTATTAGACTTCAGTGGAACACACAGAACATGAAGTAAACATTTACGGCGTTCTCTATACTTTCCTGATTTGAAGTGTGTTCTATAATAGAATCATGTCACAGAAATCCTATTCAAGATTGTACCATCACTTCCTGCATAATAGAGATAATACTTACTTAGCAAAGGTATTTTAAAGTTTCATATATTCCAGTTTTGAACAACATCCTCAGATTCTACAATAACCAAAACGTAAGGGTACATTAGGGACAGAATATATAATGCAAGTGTCATTATATTCATTCATTTTGTGGGCTAGAGAATTTGATCTTTTTGAGGCTTTTTTTAAAGGCTTAAAACCAAAATACATCTTCAAGATATGTTTGAATAAGGACAGACAAGTAAATTTATCACACACGCCAAAAAGATGTGTGGAATGAGAAAAGGGAAGTCTATTGGGTGATACAGATGAATGCCCACTTACAACTAGCGTCACAAAACAATATGACAGGTGAAATGAGTTTTTGAACAGCTGAGCAGTATTTTTCTCACTGTTATTAATGCTTTTTCTTTTTTTTTAGACAAAATTTTAGAAGTTGTTGAAAAATATCCATCAAATAAAGTATTGTTTGTTTTTGTTTGGGTTTGCTTTCTTTTGTTTTGTTCTGTTCTGTTTTTTAGCTGCTGAGTATCTCCATTAGTCACTCACTTTTAAAGTTTATTAGGGTGGGTTTGGAGCCTTGGCTTCCCTTTAATTTCTTTTACTTCCACCCTGGGTAGAGAAAGAGCTTTATCAGTTTACCATTTTGCATCTTCTTATGACCAAATACATAATGGCTAAGTACTGATAACTCTAATTCTTCAGTCGGTTCAGTCTCAGACACTTTCATTACAATTTCATCTGAGAAGATTCCTCTCTCAAACTCTGAAACTGCTCTGCAATGTGAACTGGTACACAGTAAATGGGAATGATAGAGAGATTCACTTCAAAAGCAGACTTTTCATAGCATTTTTATTTCAATTTTAACCTGCTCCAACTGAGGGAAGGGGGAAGAAAAATCCCATTTCCGCATGGCATCATTTTCGCTATGTGAGTGTTCCCCTCAGCAGATACTGGTGGATTTTCCTTCTCTAAAGAGTTCAGGAATTCCTGAAACTGAGGATAAATCCTTGAGTTGCTTATCTCAGCAAAAAAAATTTGTCCTATATCTTCATTAAATACAATATTTCTCTAGGTATGAGGAAACCTTTAACTTAGGAAATAAGTCATAACACTCTTCTTTACTTATCTTGAGTTCATCTGTGATTGTCTTTTATGAAGGTTGGTACACTTTTGGAGTTAATCTCCCAGCAGTCTTCACAGCCTGTGTTTTGGTTCACAAGGCTGCTCTTGTTGAGTGCGTAAACCGGTTTCTTTTTTGAATGATGCTAGACTGAAAAATGCCTTGAACATCCTCTAACATGTTCCAACTGTTTATGGTTATTCAGTCCACAGGAACAGACTACAGCTAAACTGAAGTAAAAATGTTCAAAAATATAGTGTGGATGTGCTGTTCTCGGAAACAACTATTTCACTCTATGATATTGTGCCACACTATTTGCTAATATAGACAGAATTATATCTGATTAAAGTATGATACTGTCTAATTTCAATGGTCAAAACTTACAGATGGTGATATGAATATTATTAAACTAAATCAATCATTTGATTTAACTAGGGAAAGCTAGAGGTTTTCATGACATCCATTTTTACTACATCTAAATATGTTCCACTTGGGATAAACTTCAAACAGTGATTTCTCTACTAATTTCAAGGAATTCCCAGACATATCAGGTTATAGAAATACCTGTTTGTGGATTGCTTCTTTATGTATACTTTATAGATATGTATCTCTCTATATTTAGATAGATGAACTTAATTATAAATAAATGCCTACTCAATGAAGATTTTTTTTCCCGTTGCCTGCAGATGGAAGCAGGGCCAGCAGAACTGGTTGGTTGGTTGTTTGACTAGTTGTTTGGTTGGATTTTTTATTTCTACTTGTATCTCTTGGTGTTTTCTCCTGAAATAAACTTTAGTAAGCTAGATTATTTTTCATTCTGTTCCATGACTGACAAACTGAGGAAAGAATGTGAGAATTGTATTATTTTCTAGTCCTGATCAGAAAAATATTTTTCAGTTTCATAAAAGAAAAGAGAAAGCATATAGTTTCAAAATACTTTATTACTTTTCTGATGAAAGATCAAAATGACACTTTTTGAGAATGTATTTGTGAGAAGGTTATGATAGATACTCTCTCAGTCTACCCCATGCCCAGACAATAACCCACAGGCTACAACTTTTAACTTTGGCGTGGGAGTAACCAATCTGCTTGTTTATGACAGATTAGGCTCCCACAGACTCCATCCCACACAGCAGGCATGCTTCTTGCTCATCAAATTATAGCATCAGCCTCTTTTGAAATGTCAAATTCTTCTTTGGCTTATCTTCCTTTCTCTATAAACAGCTAAATGGAAGATAAATTCTACAGTATGGAGATTATGACTGATTACCAAATTCCAATACCTGTTCTGTCTGATTCAAAGCAGAAATTAGATTTTAGCCCTTGTATGTCCCTTGAGTATTTTGTGAATTTTTACCCCTGAAAATGCCCTAGTCTGAAACAATGAATTGAAACATTTCAATACAACTGTCTTATTTTATTTTTATTATCTCTTCCTAAAAGTTAATTACTGTAAAGCCGCCCCTCTCCTTTGATGGGGCACTGTAATATTTATCTGATGCATCTCACTGCCTGCCAAAATGGAATCCATGGCCATTATTCTTGCATTATTTTGTGATGTTACAGCAATGGTAAGGTAATGCATGTGAATACGCCAGTGCTGTTCTCTCCAGAAAATAAAGTAGATCTGAGCTAATAAGAAAGACTGGAAGGTTTATGAAAATGAGTAAGTGATTATTCTAAGCATCATTAATTGGTATGTATACCACAATGTTTTATGTCCTTGAATGTGTGGAAATGTGATTAAAATATATTTTTGTAGTAAATTTCATTGTATATTCTAGCAAAGGGGCATTCTATTACAAAATATGGATAAATAGGAAAGTGCATAGGAAAGAGATGTTATGAGAGACACTGAATAAAAGGTCTTCAAAGGCAAAACATCTACCTTTTAAAAGAAAAGATTGTGAATCAATAAAAATCTATTTCTACAAAATATTGTGTTAACACTAATCAGAACACAGAACAGAAATTCAAGGAAATATCTTACAAATGCATGAATAAACACTGTTAAATAAGTCAATAGGTAGTACATAAAAGGATAGTTAGATGCACTGAGGATATGGAGAACATATGGAATGAAGACAAATTGCTCAGTCCTATAATTGTCATTTCCAGTTTCAGCACAGTGGTAATTGGCAGGAGAAAGTTAAAAATTAACGTGGAGTTATGAGTAAGAAAAATAAAAATAATATTAAAGAATACTGAAACTGTATGCAATTCTTTCCAAAATACCAATGTATATCTTTTTTATTGCTTGAAATGGCCTTGAGAGAGCTAGCTGAGGTGTGCTTCAAATATAGTTATGCAATGAAAAACACAGTGATAAATTGCCACCAGTCTGAGTTCAAAAAAGCATGAGAAGCCATTTCTGAACTGAGTTAAATGGCAAGAGAAACAAAGATGAAAGAAAGAACTGTTATGTTGCTTAGACTTTTGTATCCTGACAAACACTAAGACCTATTTTCACCCTGTTTTAGCATTGGCTTTATGTAAGTCTGCAAAATAGCAAACCAGTTGTGCTTCCCTTCTTAGGGGAAATTTCTGTCTACAGAACCCAAAGTGGCCCAAAGTGCTAAAGCTGCAAAGCAATGATCCCCATCATGTGAGTTGTCTTGGCCAATGTAAAAGGCTGTTTTCAGGAAAAAACTGGGGTGCTCAATACATCATGGAAATGCAGTCCAGGGTGTCTGTGATAACAATGTGTATTTATTTTTTAAGTAGGTCTTCATCATGCAATTTAGTTGCCTGCTATAATGGGGACTGCAAATATAGCAATTATTTTCTCTTAAAAAAACCCAAACAACAAAGCCCATTAGCATGAGGCTTGAGTTCTTCAAAACACAAGGACTTGCAGTAATTTCTTTAATATTTAATTCATGTAGGGAACAACTGTCTGCCTCTCTACTTCAAAATCTTTCATTTACCCTTTTTTTTCCACAGACACATTTTTAAAACAGATAATGCCTCTTTATGAACGTAGTGTGCATGGGAAATTTTCAGAGACGAAAAATCATCATATCATTACCATCACTATTATGCCCAGCTAGGAAAAATACACTGACATCTTCTTGGCTGCCCTCCTGGAATGGCCTTGTCACTTTCATTCTCTGCTTGCAGAGAAAAAACCAAAATGAACATAAGCCTACAAGGCAGGGAGCCATACAACCATAACCCACTTTGAGCAAAGGAAGCTGGAGGGAAGCCCTGTGCTGGCACTCAGGCCACTGGCTTGGCACAAAGGCAGGGAACCTGAGTGTTGGACCTGCCGCCCACCACCCTGGGGGTCCTGCTCAGTTGCATTCTCCTTCTGTCAGAATAAACAGGCTCTCACTGGAGAATTCTGGCATGGACATTGTCAAACGAGTGCTTCATTTCCTTTTGCCCAGGCGTAAAATTCTGGAAATCCCAGTTTCAAGGGGAGTCTATTTTTTTAACTTGTCTTTTCTTTTGTTTGTTTCTTTGTTTTTGCCTTCTCTGTTTGATTTTAATCTTCAATCTGGATTAGGATTATAGGGCTTTTGTTTTTTTTCTTTTTTTATTCTCTTCCTAATATATAGGAGTCCTTAAAACACCCAGAGTTTTTTTATTTTTTTAATTTTATTTTGTTTTGGTAATTTCTTATTTTGTGGGTGTATACATAATATGAACATATTAAAATATGTGTATGCATATAATATAAATAGAATATATATATGTATAAAGATATATATATTTTTTATAGAACTTTTGCATTGATAAAGGTTACTATATCCATACAGAATATCATGAAGTATCTACACAGAACTTATGGTGCAGTGCTTGGTCGGTCAGAGTTAGTATAACTTTTGTTATTGGTTTAACTGAGGGCAAGGTTGAAGAATTTTATACTAGATACGAAGAAATAATGTTTTAGTTTATTAAATAAAAATAAAATTTAGGGAGGGAGGATTTTTTTATATTGAACAGAAACAGAATATACCACACATTATCTGACCCAATTCAAGCTACAGGAAAACAATGAGAAAATTTCCTCCTGAAAAAATTGGCAACTCCAAATACTCTGGGTCTTGTTTCACAACTTAGAGAGGTTTAGATTGGATATCAGGAAGAATTTCTTTGTGGAAAGGGTTGTTAACCTTTAAAACTGGCTGCCTAGGGAGGTGGTAGAGTCATTGCCCCAGGCGGTGTTCAAGAAACAACTTGACATGGCACTTAGTGTCATGGTCTAGCTGACAAGACTGTGATTGGTCAAAGGTTGGACTCAATGATCTGAGAGGTCTTTTCCCACCTAAATGATTCTGTGATTAAGGATTAATTTCAATATTGGTATTAATGATTATAACACTAAAAGCAAAGAAGTAGAAGACACATTTCAAAATGCAAAATGCAATGTTTAAGACTTGCTAACATGAAAAATTTATTTAGAATATGGGAAAATGGAAGAGTTTCAGATAAAAGTTTTTTGCGGAGTGCAGCATAATTTCCTCTAAACTCCCAGTGATAAAATTCAGATTGACTGGAGAGGAAAGTTAGATCCAAACTGTGTCGTTGTGAAGGCACTTTCATATTTAGCTCTTTGCTGTACTAAATATTTATGCTCTATAGAGAAAAAGGATAGCTGTCATAATTATTTTTAGTTCCATTTTTTGTATTGTTGATTTGGGCTTTTCATGTGGGCAGTTCATTTTGATTAGGAGTAATTTCATTCACATACATTATATGAGTAATTTCAGCTTATTTTTATCTTGATAAGCTGGAAGTGCTTCCGTATTTTACATGGAGTGCTAACATCTGAGGATACTGTCCCTTTGTATAGCTCAGCAGTGGCTAAGAAATATCTATCATCATCAAAGTAATAAAAATATATTTGTTCTTACAAAATTCTGTCACTTTGGAAGTGATGGAACTGTTATTTCTACATTTAAGAAAAAACTGATTTTTGTGCAACTAGTCTTCAATATTTAATCTATTCAGAGAAGGTCCAAGATTAGATAAGTTATAAAGTATTATCAATAAGGTTTTAGAGTATAAAAAATAGCCCTTTCATGCATTAAAGTGATAGGAAAAAAATAATATTTTTCTGCCTACTTTTGTTATATTGTTTGTTGCTTAAGAGATTAAGGTGGAAGTAGGGAAACTAAGTGGGCACTACATGTTGGATACACTCTCAGCTCTTTGTTTCCAAATTACCTCTTGTATGAAATTTGTAGATGGAAGTCTGCGCTTCTTGAGATTACGACATAATTTGACAGGATCATTATGGAAAATTGTATATTACTCAAAAATAGCTAAGTGCTTGCTTGACATAAGTAGCTAGAAATGTTAGGCAGCAAGCTGAACTTTATTTGAACTATATGACTATGTTTAAGTCAAAGAGGGATCATAGTGAACCTGGAGTAACAATCTAATAATTAGAATAGTTAGAATAGACTAAGCAATAGCTTAAATATTGTTTAAAATATAAAAGCTAGAGTGAGCAGCTCATAGACTGTGGCGCATAAACTGTAACAATCTTATTACAACATGTACTACACAACTGATGGAAACCTCCACTGAAAGCAACCTAAGAGAAGATGACCATGTGATGACCCCTTGGTAATGAAAGAGCAAACCAATAAAGAGTGAGAAGACCCCAGATCCTAATATTGCTATTGGTCCAAACTTTTGCATGAGGGATGGAGAGTTTAGATTGTAAGAGTATAATTGCTGAGGGATTTCTTTGTTCTGGGTCCCTCTTTTGAGGCACCTAGCTTGAGTTACTAGGTAACATAATTGATGTGTGCCAATAAATCTATCTGGTGGAGGTGAGAACCTACTGTCAAAAATCTCTGTAACAATCATAATGGTGCATATGGGCTACTATGGGCATGCTGGGCACATTATGACAAGCTTTATTACCATTTTATCATATTCTACTTACATTTGCAGTGAGGCCCAAGAAGGTATAGTGTCATTGCTAGAAACACGAGTACATATGATGTACCATCTGTAGGCATCGTCTAAGAGCAATACTAGTATTTGGAATTTACAGCATTTCTCTAGCAATCTGATTAGACCATGCTAAAGTGTCAAGTAATTACAAAAAAAAAAAATTTGATTTATTGCTGGTAGGTGACTCAGGTCCTACATTTCATCACTGGCTGTAGGCATTTAAACCATCCGCGTATAGTGGGCTTCAAGCTACTTTCCAGCCTGCCCTGGATTCTCAGAAGTCCTTGGGACTGATGTTACCTTTGCTGAGTTGAGTGTGGAACACAATGCAAAATCTTACTTTTTAATAGACATGATACTTTTACCGCGTTATCACAATAACACACTAAAACAAGAAATTTAAAGCAAAATTTTGCAATAAAGCTGTCTTTATTTATGCATGCTATAGATACAGAGGCTGAAATAACCAGAAAGAAATAGGTGAATCTGAGCAATTGAGACTTCTTCAAACAGAACAATAAGTTATTGAAGTATTTAGCCTTTTTGGTTTTATTATTATTACAAAAATTTCAGAATTTGACAGGTGGATCCATTGTGCAAGACTACAGTGAACCATTTCTTTAGCATTTTTTGTTAAAAAAGATCTTTTTTTCTCTCTAATAAGTTGAAGTACTACAAATTCTTGTACGCAGTTTTGCTCAGAGCAGTACCGCATAGGAAGAAAGAGTTAGCAAGCTGAACAGCAGAAATAAAGTCTAGCAAGCAAGCTAAAGAAAACAATATTTTTGCCTTTCAGAATTAGAAAGTATTCACCAAACCCGTGTTTTTCTTATGGAGAAATACTTTCTATATGTGTATTCATGATCTATAAGGAAAACTTTTTAACTGGAAAAAACCCGGAAGAATATTAATGGAATTAATTATTTGGAAAATCATTTACATTTGCAACATCCAAAAAGTGCTAGAAATGCAAATTAATAAGCTGTTTTGTTATTAAATATAGTAGTATAAGGAAACAGATGAATGCTAACCTGTATAAATCATGAGGCAAGAATGCCCATCTTCATTAACAGTCTGACCAAGGACTAAAAGCAACACAAAAACAAATTTCAAAGCAAAATACCCAGAACCAAAATCTGATTACTTTACTTGTACTTAAAAAAAAACAAAAAAACAAAAACAAAAAAAAAAACCAGATAGTAACACTTATACTTTTGTATACTTTTAGAGGTTTGCTTTCTTCTTTGAAGAAGTCTCCTAAGAAGAAAATATTTCTCCCCTTACCTCAAACAGTCCTCTCTTGCTGATTAACATTGCAACATCAGAAAACAGAAGGCAGCTCTTCTAAACACAAGAAGTCAGAGCATAAAGGTACCAAGCCTTAGCTGATAGAAAAAAAGTCAAAATTGAAAAACCAAATTACAGTCCACACTGTAGTTTAGAAGTTCTGGAAAACTCCATAGGACTCTCTGAAGGCATACGTGTATGTAGAATCACTAAATTATATTTTCCCAAACAATAAATGCAACAAGGTATCATGTAGGAGGTTTTTATAATGATTAGTAAAATGCTGTTATATGTCACTTAGTAGTGAACTGTAAAGTTACTCCATGTATATCATTTAATTATATTTTCAGAATCACAGAGTGGTTGAGGTTGGAAAGAATCTCTGGATAGAGTCTTGTTCCATCCCCCTGTTCAAGTAGGTTCACCTAGAATAGGTTAAAGAGGACCATGTTCAGATGGCTCTTGAGTATCTTCACGGATGGAGACTCCACAATCTGCCTGGCCAACTTGTGCCTGTTTTTGGCTACCCTCACAGTGCAAAAGTGTCTTCTGATGTTCAGATGTAATCTACTGTGTTTTACTGTGGGGAGATGTTGGATTACACTATGTGGTGACAGAGAGATTAGCCCGGAAGGCCGGAGAGACAGCCTCTTTCCTGGGCCCGGGGGTGACCCTGGGACTGTATCCAGGGCACCGGGGCTGGGCGGAGAGAGGTTTGTGGCTTGTGGACAAAGCTGGACCTGTGAGAAGTGGTGACTGTAGTTTGTGACCTTATAGGGTATTGTTTACCTGTTACCATAATAGGCAAAATCTGTGTACTGCTCCAGGTGATAGGGAGACACTGTGGTGAACATCTTTCCTGTTTACATGATGTTATATCCTGTTCTGTGGGGGTATTTAGGGAATTGGTACTGCACAATAAACGGGATTTTGTCTTTGATGTTGCACCTGAAGGAGTGCAGAGTTATTGCCCATGCGTGATTACTGCAGGGAGAGATAGGATGGAATTGAGCTATGGGCTGTAGGAGGCACCTGCAGAAAGCCACGGCAGCAGAGAGAAGCTTGTCTCCACCTGACCTTGGGGAGAGGGAACGCCACACGGCAGAGCCCTGCGAGAGGAGCCAGCTGGAAGCTGCCGCAAGGGTGGAGAGCCTGTGATCACCCCCATATAAGGATATTAAGAAAGTGTGTTACTGACATGGCAATGTGTGATAGGTCACTTAGTAAAAAATACCATATAAGGAAATACTGGGTCTTGAAGAAGCATATAAAACCAGCTTGTTTCTTTGAATAAACATCTCAGATTCCCTGCCGGTCTGAGTCCATGCCTTAGTTGTTATGTCATTCTACTTTGTGCCGATTGCCTCTGATCCAGTCACTGGGAAACACCGAAAGAACCTAGAAGTCTTTTTTGCACCCTCCTACTGAGTATCTGTACCCATTGATGAGATCCTTTCTGGGCCTTTTTATTTCCAGGATGGATAGTCCTAGCTGTCTCAGCCTTCATAGGAGAGATGCTCCAGACTGTTAATAATCTTTATGGTCCTTCACTAGACCGTCTCTTGGGACTTTTTTGAAGATCCAGGTACACAACATTTCAGGTTTGGCCTAATCAGTGCTAAGTAAAGGGGAGGGATCACCTCCGTTGGTGTGAATGCTCTTCCTAATGTAGTCAAGGGTACAACTAGCTGCCTTTGACTAAAGGGCACATTGGTGCCTCATATTCGGCTTTGCGCCCACCAGCATCCCAAGGTCCTTCCAGCCTTTTCAGCTGTGAGCCTCCAGCATTTACTGGTACCTGGGGTTGTTCCCCAGGTGTGGGACTTCGCAATTCCCCTTTTCTGAAGTTCATGATGTTCCCGTAAGCCCAATTCTCCAGTCTGTATTTCTGGTGTATATATTTTATTATACTTTGGCACAAAACCCAACCAACCAACCAACCAACCAACCAACTAAAATTAGATCCAGTCTTCTTGTTACAGGTTATTCAAAGAATTAGTGTATGTGGTTCCTTTCTCATGCATTACATAGAAAGAATGAAGTGAAAGTATTTATATTTTTGAGTCTTCAAAATATAAATTTCTGAACTAGCCTTTGTTTTTATTTCAAGATATTCACAGTGAATATCTTAACAGTAATATATTTAATCATAGAGATTTTAAGAAAACTACAGTTTAGGGGTCTTAAAATGGATTCTACATAAAAGTGCCTCTATTTCAACTTCCGTGATCCTTACTGCCACAGCAGAATTTTCAATATATTATACTAAGCTCTGAGAAAGCTGCCTCAATGATAAGTAAACAAATGCACATGACAAAAAAAAATATTGTACCATTGAATGCAGACTGGTTCTTTGTTGGAGAGACAGATATTAAATTATTTATAATAATACTGAATGGGGTATTAATAAATGCAAAATGGCGTACTTTATGCAAGTGATGAAGCCATAATCATATGCAACCTCTTCCCAGCACCATGCAATTAAATTATTACTGAGGATGTTATTGAGTAGGCCAAGTCTTGTGCAAGAATTGTGCTTAAAGGTAAGGAAAAGAGAAAAAGAGATGCTGTGTAAAATTTAATTTTCAAAGACTTAGTAGATCAAACATTCTTTACCACTTTACAGGCTAAATAGAAATTCTAAGAAATCATACCATGAACAAATCTGGATCGAGTATCTTAAAGTCTTTAAAGCTTTAATATAAATTATATGTCATATATTTGAGCAGTGTCAGTCAAGAAGATTTTTTTCTTTAATACAGCTGACATAATTCTAAACTTTTCAAACTTAAGTAAAATATTTGAGCTTTTCTTGAAAACATTGTGGCTGATAGCAATTTACTTCAGCCACTAAAGAACAATTACCTGTCAAAGAACACACTTCCTGTACTGAAGATTCGTAATTTTTTAATATACTTATTCTTCTGTGAGCCACTTTTAGTGCTGAAATAATTTATTCAGTTTTAAAAGATGCATTTATGTTCACAAACACACAGTTAAAAGATTGTTACCTTGAAAACAGTGACATAGGTTGCAATTTTTTCGGTCTTCCTTCTGAAAACAGGTACCTTTTGCCCTTAAAATTCTGTATAGGTTTTCAGTAAATATCCACCCAGTATTTAATATGATGAGAACACTGAGAATACAAAATATTAAGACACAGAATTTCAGTGATGTACACAACCTACCATCCAACAAACGTAAAACTTGTTGAGCTTAAAACCCTTTGAACTCACTCCAGTCTTTATGCATTAGCGATTGAACCAACTCCTAAATCAGAATTTATGTGACAGAAGTAAACAGTCAAATACAAAACTCTGAACCTTAATACTTGGCAGAACTGAATTGCAATTTATTTTTTAAAAGGTATATATGTAGACAAATTGAAGGCAAAAAAGACAGAAGAAAGGAAAACTATAAAGAACTCATAGCCTATGGAATAAGAATATCGGAAAGAATAGAAAAAACTCTTTCATTTAGTTGTGTCAAAGTTTAGAAGTGGGAATTTGGAGTAATTTCTAAAGGTATGGTGGAAATAGAGTAGGGGCAGGGCAGGTACTGAACTTGGGAGCATGGAAAACGAGGCTTGCAGTGAAAAAAAGGATTTAGTTGAGTCGTGGTTTGGAGATTAGTAAACAGCACAAAAACTATACATATCCATGAGTGTGATCAACTTTCCCTGGGTTGCAGTCGTTTAACCCAGCTGCAGCCGTAGATTTTTGGTCTGTATAAGGCTCATGCAATATTCACATCAGAAGATGACTAAGACAGATACCTCAAAATCTAGTACTAACTTCTTGTCCCCAGCTTTCCATTGAAATAGGAAGTGATAAATATGAGGTGGAAAAAATGTTTTGAGAAATGAATTATATTAATAGAAAGCTGACTTAATACATTCCAGCATAAAGTAAAGTCCATTGACTTCTTAAAATGTTAGATCCTTTTTCTCTTCTATGAAGCTGAGGGCTTTTTCTTCTCTCAGATACTATGATAAATACCTTTGAAGTTTTGAAGTTTCTTCATATTTTAAATTGATTTTGGTTTTTTTTTTCTCCTGGATTTCTCTTTAGCAGAAGAAAATAAATACTATGTTTCGTAAGCTGTGTACAAAATGATTGCATTTGCTTGGTCTTCCACTTAGATGCTTTAGATACTTTAGATGCTTAATCATTTTAGTACATCTGTAAAGATAAATTACATGTTTAGAAATCAGGCTGCAGATGTGTTTATGTGAATGCCACATCATTCATTTTCTTTTTTGAAGACTATCAGTCACTGAGGTAAAGTGAAGCTGAAAACTTCTGCAGTGCACTATGAGAACTTATAGAAAATGTAATAATGTCTTATCTAGTCTAGTTAGAAGATCAATCAATAATGAAAAACTCAGCATTCTGTTTTCTGCACACAGCATATCATTCAACACAATATTGTTCTAAAATTTAAACAAATTTTGTCAGAAAATGATACAAAAATAACATTCTCTGAATGGGTAAGGAGAGTAAATGTATTCCCTTAATAAATGGAAAATTCGTTATCCTCTTGTTTTATCCTTAAACATACATTTTAAATTTTTCATTAATTAGCCGTTTTTAATGCAGAGGTTGTATTCTTCTAAATTTCAGCTGCACAGGATGGATAAGCTCATTTCCAGATACGCATTTCCAAAAACCACATTTACAGATCCAAAATTAAGATAAGTATTAGGGAAGAAAACTGTTTCAACTTGCAATCAGTTTGTTACTGACTTACAAAGTACTTAGGCTGTGATCACATCACCAGTGCCTTTTTGGTTCACAAAAAATGCAAAATACTAAATACTCAGTTTAACTGCCTTTCCTTCAGAAATTAGAAATACCACTGTTTCATTCCATGGAAGGATGAAATTTGGAAAAATAAAGCCATGAGAAGCCCCAATAATTAAGAGTGTCAAATATAATCCTGCCTGAAAAATACCAACATTATTTTTAGGAAATAAAATCCTAAAATGGAGAGAAAGAGTCAGAGACTAATAAAAAAGTTTTCCTTGCTTGTGATGAATCTTGATTTAAAAACAAATCAGGAAATTGGTCTCTTCTGCTATGAAAATTTACACAAGAATCATTGAAGACTTTTGTGTTTCACTCCTAAGAAGAAGAGAAGCCACAGACTGACAGTCCTCGGTAGAGTGTTTATTTCTATCGTATCTTTTTCCCCTCAATTTTTTTGTAAAGCCTAAAAAAGTTTCAACTTTTTTAGATTGACATCATTAGCCACGAAGATTTATATAAAGCAGCTTTGTTGGAAAGACTATGTAACAGAATAGATTTGGAGAGCTGTGATCTTCAGTTCAAATTGTCTAAATAAGTGACTGTTTTTCCTGGACAGCAATTTTGCTTCTTCAGTGGTGACACTCTTGTTTTTATATAATTTTACAGAACAGCTGTTACACATCCCTCTCTGCCAAAATGCACACTGACACACACTTGGATGTCAGATCAAGTTGGCCACCATTAGGGTTAGGAAACAACAACAGATAAACAGCAAGCATATATATTTTCTTATCATAACTTTATAAGTTGCAACTTTCTACAGCCCTGTTCTTCACAGCATAATATAAAAATCTGCAATGACTGCACATATCATTACAGGATTTTCAAGAGCTTTAAAATATATGAAGATGTTTCTGTATATCTTTAAAATGTCCCAAAATAGCATTTTTTTAAGTAACTTTCTTCTGAGAAAATTCAATTAAAGTGCACAGAATAACAGGGAAGTGCAACATGAAATATCATTTATATTATAAAATACTGAAAGCAATTTGAAACACTTGAATTCCAGAAAGGTTTTGGTTTTTTACTCTGGAAATATATCAATGTGAAAAATTACATTGCTGTCTTATGTTTCCATTGCTTGAGCTGTGCTCTTTTTGTCTATGACAAAAGGATAAAATTGATAAAAAATAGGTTTTCACCAGTTTTTATTTTATTTTCTGTTTTGGAATATAAGAGATATATTTTTACCTTTATTTTTATGGAAGCATCTGAGATATATGCCTAAAGTAATCAAACCTGCTTAAGTACAGGTACTAAAAGTGGATTGAATTCTTCTGGCTAGTGAACTGATGTCAGGCTTGCATAAATGTCTCATTCCACAGGCCTGTGAGTGAGAAGTTAACTTTCAGCAATGTGTCTGAGATCAAGCTTGATGAATAAAGCCATCAGTTGTTTACAAACAGTTTCACATGTAGAATATTCATTGCTCGATTTGTCTTATTTCCTTCTTTTTATTTACTTTAATGTATGATTTTTAATCAGTCATGACTGAGTGTGAACAATTTTATGATGAATATACGACAATACAATGTCTTACACTTGAGGTCTTTACAGTACTATTAATTATAATACACAACATTTTAATTAAAAAAAATTTGAAGACAAGGAAAAACATTCTATATACTCATGGTGTATAAGACCTATTATTATATCATTTGAGGAAAGAGAACATGGATTATTTTAAAAGTTAGATGTATTTTTGTCCACGTTTAAGTACATTGTTCTAGAATAAACAAAGCCTACTGAAGAAACACTGCTACATATTTTATTCACAGGGCTTCCTTTTATGTTTTCTCATCAAATATAGGATTAAGATAACTTATCATTACTGGGGTTTGGGTTTGACAGGATTTTTTCATCATTTGTGATTCACAGCATGCTTTGAATGTCACGAATGGAGGCCAAAGGCTACAGCTGGGACATTAGTAGTTACTAGGGCATAATAAGATGGCTACATCTGCTACTACCACTATTAATACTACTACCACCAGTTCTAACAGTGCTAATACTACACTGCCAAATTGCATAGCACAGAAAAAGTTATTTCTGTCTTATCAAGGGAAGCTCTGCTGGCTGCCTGAGAGAAGGATGAGACTGTGGTTAAAATAGTATGAAAGTAAGGCCACATGGACTCCAGATGGAAAAAAGTAGAAATCACGACCACAGGCAGACCACTCCTCCTTTGAAGTTATGCCCAGGGTGGCTGAGGGCTCTACCTATCCTGCCCTCACCAACCTCCTGGGCTGGACCTTACCAGAGACAGCTCAAGCCTCAGGGACCGTGGCAGGCTGAGGCCTTTGTTGGGAAACCAGCATCAGCATGTAGGTGTTTTTGTACAAAAATGTAAACTGTAAAGTTTTTGAAGCTATTCTGTTTTAATGTGTAATTTGGACTATTCAACTATCAAAATATTAATTGGGCTAGCCATAATTCCTTAGTTCCCTGTGTTTGGCAAATTCATTTTTTGAAGATAACAAGCTTTTGAGTCTTATAGTGGTGTTTCTGGAGCTGCAAGTAAAGCAGGGGAGGCAAAAATCACTGATACCAGCAAAATGTTAAAGCAAGCTGAAACCTGCTCAGGCCATGGCACATCCTGAGAACCTGCATGACCAATGCAGAACTTTCTGCCTTTTGCTGGAACAACAAAAATCAGAACTGCTGAACTAAAGAAAAAACAAACTAAAGTCCCTGCCCAAATAGTTTATTGTCTAAGAAAAGAAGAAATGACAGACAGATAAACAGGCAGATGGGAGACAAGCAAGGAAATGGTCAAACTGCCCCATTCAGCAGGGTAGCAAGTGGTCCCAGTTCACAATCTGTCTGTCTGTTTTCTACTCAGTTTTTGTTTTGTTTTGTTTTGTTTTCTGTATGGAGTGGGATATGGGCCACACAAACATATATTTTGAAGTGAGATATGACAAAGATCTTAGAACAAGTCCTGGTTTAGTCCCAGGTGCTGTAGGAGACAAAGCAACAGCGTACTTCCTTGGAAATTTAACAGGTGGATGGGAGAGACTGACATCACTAAAGGACTGGGGGCACAAAGTGACATCTTAAAGGTTAATGTGTTTAAATAGTGTAAGTTTATGAGGGGAAGATAAGTGTTGAAGGCCCTTGAGAAAGGAGAGAAGCTATTTGTTGAATGTGACAGAAAATGGTGAGTCAGGAATGAAATGATGAAGGGGACATTATCAAAACAGGTGCTAAGTTTACAACAGAAGTCTGATTAAATAACAACAGGCTTAACTTGCATTTTTCAAGGGATGCAATAAAGGACATAAAATCTGATCCTCAGTGATGCCCATTTATGTTAGTTTTATTAAAAACCATGTACTACAGAGACTGCTTTTCTACCTACTCTCATGGAGAAACAAATACCAAAGACATTTAAATTATATAAATATATATTTAGACAATCTGGATAGGAAAATTGACACAGAGGTTCAAATAGAACAATTAGTCTGGCTGACAGTACTTACACTTCTCCAAAATGAGGAGAATAGAAGAGAAACATGCTTTACGAAAAGTATGGCATCTCCTGTTTAAGGAGGGAGTTCATTTGTGGTTTTTGTTAAAGCTAAGCCACGGTGTCAAGAACTGCAAATTCCCTTTCCTTAGTTCTTCCTCCATTGTGTTGAACTGATGTACCCTGAAGACCAAATTCTGTATCTCAAATCAAAAAGATTAAAAATTAAATTAAAGATTAAAATTAAAAATAAATGCACATTAAATTTAAAATGTACATACATATGTAATATGTTTCTTTAGTATGCTATCACTTAGTACTATAGACCATACATATAATGTCTGATTTTTCCATGAAGATGATGAAAATATTTTTCTTACCTTCAACATCAAAGAAAAGAAATATGGCCATTTTATATTAATAAGCAAAAAGTTGAAAGAATTGTCTGGTTAAGACATTTTTGCTATTTGAATATATGGAATAGAGACTATATAGAATAACTAATTATTTTAGAATTAAAATAATATTTGTACTTGTTTACTATATTATTCTGCTCCAAGTATTGCCTGAAAATTACTTTTAATGATATCAAGAATAGTTAGTATTTTTGTCTGTAATTTCCCTTTGCCTAGTACATTATTGTGGGGATTCAGAGTCACCACGGAGGATTGCTTTGGTTGGCATGGGACCATGTGTGGCAGGAGGCGAGACAAAGGGCAGGATGGCGAGAGGAGCAGGAGACAAGACAAAGAGTAGGATAGTCAACAGGAGATTAGGAGAAGAAATAGTGATCTGTGGCCATTGGAAATGCAAAAAGGTGTAACCCTAGAAGCCAGAGTTTGGAGCTGCTGGACTGTTAGTTTGTAACAGTATATAAAGATGTGACTTCTACAATAAAATTTGGCTTTGCATGCACCCGGCAAAGTCTGTGTTTCAATCACCGACACATTATTATTTCTCACCAGTACCTAATACTTTCAGTTTTGTATGCAATATAAAAAGAATACTAAGATGGAAGGCTGGCTGGATTATTCGTTGTGAACTACTTTCCTAACCAGTGATTCTGATTCTATTAATACAGTTGTTACAAACAAATTTTGCCAAACTGTTTTTTTGAAAAGGGTGTCAGCTGGTAGATAGTTTAAGAATTATTCCTTTTGCTATTTTTGTTAATAGATATAACACAAAGAACATTAAACTAGTGAATTGAAATCAGATTTTTTTCACTTATATCACTGTAATATGGATTAGACTACATCCTCATTAGTCCAGCTTATCAAATACTTTCACCTGTTGAACTGTCTTTTGGATCATTTATTAAAAATCCTATTCCAATTAAAAAAAAAAAAATCGTGTCTAGTTTTAGTACTCACAGCCTCATTTTTACTGAATTGTTTTATTGAACAGAATGCTCTTTTCTACCATTACTTTGCTGTATAGCAGGACTACTGCCATCATGTAAATATTTAAAGGTGAGATTTGGGGATTTTCTCCCTAATGAAGTGTTACAAGTGGATTACAAAATACGCAGACATATTGACTAAACAGCAATGGCTACATTGCCAGATACAATAGTATTATACAAATGTTTTATTTATTTCTCATTAAATGAATTGATTTATACTTTTGGGGGGTTTAGTTTCGTTTTTTTAAATCACCAGGTGATTATTATAACTGCCTGGGGAGACAAATTAATAAATTATTTTTTTTCATGTCTATATCATCTCTATCTCTCTCTCTCTCTATCTCTATCTCTGTCTACTTACATAGTCCTCTGTTTGAAAGAAAAATAATTTTTTCTGATCTCTGGAGTAATTAGTAAATTCCCTTAAGCATCAGATGTCATTATCCTCATCTGAAATCATTTGAGTATAGAAAATATAGCTTTACACCAAATAAATGTTTTCAAAAACAACCCTTAAATTTGTATATATAACATCACAAATCTTTCAGTATGATTTGAAAGATAAAATAAATTCTCACTGAATGTTAAATATGGGCATTGCTCCAGGAATCTTACTGTCTCCTATGTTAGTTCCCACATAAAGAGCCATATGTCAACAGCTCAATCTGATTGCAGAGTCCTTCCTCTTCCTTGCAGTTTTGAGGTCTGGTATCCTTACAGCATAGCTATGTATTTTCAAGTTGAAAGAAATAACTGGAGTTTGTAAGATGGCATCCACCTTTGTAGAATAAAGATTGTGAAAGAGTATGGTGGGTTGACCTTCGATGGATGCCAGGTGCCCATCAAGCCACTCTAGCACTCCCCCATCAACAGGACAGGGGAGAAAATGCAGTGAAAAACCAATGGGTCAAATTAAGAACAGGGACATCACTTACCAATTACTATCACAGGCAAAACAGACTCAACTTAGACAAATTGATCTAATTTATCATAAAAATGAATGCCCTAAGCCTGTCAGAGTTAAAGAGGCATTGAGACAAAATAACATGCTTTAACGTTTCGTCAGCCATGGGTTGGTCAGGCAGTTGGACAAGATGATCACTGTAGGTCCCTTCCAACTGAAATTATTCTATTCTCTTCTATTCTAATCTATTTTATTCTTTCTATTCTATAGAGTCCTTCATGAAGGACTGCCCCAGTGTGGGTCCTTCATGGGGTCAAACGTCCTACCAAGACCCTGTTCCAATGTGGCTTCCTCACAGCCCACAATCTTGGAAAAGTTTTAAAAAAAGACAGGGCAAGTGTAATATTTGAAGTTGGAACATTTCAGTTATGTGGAAGAGTTTACCTACTTCTTAACTGTGGGAAGAAATGGGATGGAGTTTGAGTTAGAGGCTGTGGGACAAAGGAGCACACGGCGGCACAGAGAGGCTTGTCTCTGCCGGAGCCTGGGGGGAGGAGGTGTCACACGGCAGAGCCTTACGGAGAGGAGCTGCCGGAAGCTGACAGACGGGTGAACAGCGCCTGGTCACCCCATAGAAGGACATTCAGAAAGTGTGTTGCTGATGTGGCAGCATGGGATAGGTCATGTAGTGAGTATTGCCATGTAAGGAAATGCTGTGCCTTGAAGAAGTGTATAAAACCAGCTCGTTTCTCTGAATAAACAATTCAGATTCCCTGCCGGGCTGGGTCTGTGTCTCAATCGCTACGAATGGTGCCCTGCATCAGGGACTAGCGCTGCAGGTGAGCCACAGAGGACATGAGGGCTGGACAGCCCTCATCGGACCCGGCAAAATCCGTGTCACAATCACCGACACTTAACAATAGAAGGATACTAGAGAAAGTGGTGTGGATGGTCACTCACATTGTATGCTACTAGATTAGTTATCTTTTATTGTAAGCAAATTTAGTTACGTACTTCAAAATCATTATAGTATGTACTTTCTGATGACCAGTAAGAATATGCTGTACCCTTTCCTCCAGCGCGTAAAGTGGGGACTTTCTATTTGTTACCTGGCCAGTCATTTTCACGAAAAACCCCAAAACCCAAAGACAAAGAGACAAAACCTCATCAAAAAACCAAAATAAGACCAATACGAAACAGCAAAAACCAAAACAACAACATCCCTCCTCTCCCCCATAACTTCTCCAAAAACTCAGAGGATGAGAGAATGACATATCTATAAATGTTCTTCTTTCACATTTAGTTGTAAACGACCATTTGATTTTAAAGTTATTTGGAAGATCATAAAGATGTATTTATAGGTTGGACCACTGGGACTCAACAATAAGGCAGCTTGTTATTTGCAGTTTTGGACTGTTCCAGTACCAAAAAGATATTGCCATATTGTAGAAACTTCAGCAGAAGTCATCAAGACAGTCGGAGGCTGGAGCAGTTGCCCTGTGAGGAGAGGCTCATGGAGCAGGTCTTGTTCATACTGGAAAAGTCACAGCATTGGGAGGGAATTGTAAACTTGTCTCACAATCCAAGATAGTGCTGAACTCCCTCAGAGGTGTGTAGCAACTAGATAAGAACTAAGAGTCACATATTGCACCGGGAATTTATAGCATTTAAGTGGATTTTTTTCACTCTGACAGTAATCAGGCACTGGGAGAGCTTGCTGTAGAGGTTCTGGAATCCCATTCTCCAACACTGAACTGGAAAAGACCTTGAACATCTTATTCTGGGTTGGCACTGCTTCCAGGGAAGGACTGAACTGCACAACTTCTAAAGGTCCCTCCTGTCTAAGTTACTTGGTTTTTAATATAATCCTTTTCCCATCAAGAAATAGCTTAAAAAGAGCAGTTAAATGTATTTTTTTTTCACATTTTATTGATTTAGTTTTGCTATCTCCAACTCTACATTTTTTAACACCCACAGAAGCACTTTCAAGTATCAGTGTTGACACTATAGTTATGAAAATTGTTGTAACTGCTTTTGTAATTGTTATGGCATTTGTGGATTTATAGAACATCTAGAAAAGTACATTATCTCTGTTCCTATGTAGGAAGATATGTGAGCCAAAATATAATGATATTTCTTTGAAAACCAAATCTAATTTATCAGGAAAAAAGTACATATTTTCAGCAACTATTTTCATTCTGAGGTGCTTTTCTCCACCACTTAGTTCAATAGACATGCAGTATAAAATGTGCAGGGGAAGAAGTTTAAATCAGAGAGAAACTTGACCTATATTCCTGGAGGAATTTTAATATCCCTAATCTTTTAATGCTCCTTATCCAGAGACAGTATTCTTTCTTAAGTGGTACTTGTTACAAAGTTGAGTTTAATTATTCAAATTTTCACTTGCATTTTTGCATTTGAATTTTAAAAATTAAATTATGAATATTTTGTAAAAAAAAAAATCCCCAAATCACTATTATTGATAGCATGTTATATTTGTGCTCTCTATTGAGAGAAAAATCAAACACGGAAAAAATTATGGATAATTTTTTTCTCCTAAAGAAAATGCTTTAGCACTTATTTTCTTCCTTTCTTTTCCACTGTTGAAGAAGTTTATTACCAGTCTTTTTTTTCAGTGCATTGTAGTGTACATACAGTGAAAATTTTAGTGATTAAACAGGTAAATATGGTTTTTCTAATAAAATATAAATAAATATTTTAAAGATGAGGTAGCTAAAGATTTAGCAGCTTTAATTCAAAGTCTAAAAGAATAATATAGCAGTTGCACCTGAAATTATGGCTTGAGCAAGTAGAACATCCTGTTCCTCTACATCTTTCATTTTTTTCAGTGTTCCAGGATTTTTTCAGGGTTTTTGTCAATATTCTACATCATTTAAACATTTTGATTTAAGATAGTCAGTGGTGTGATTCTTAGAATGGTCCTCTGCAGGGCCAGGAGTTGGGGTTCAATGATCCTTGTGGATCTCTTCCAATTCAAGATATTCTATGACTGTATGAATACCCTCAGTCTTGTTTTGTTGCAAACAAGAAGAAATAGATCTGTTCCCACTGGTCAGATGTGAACATGTGCTTCAGGATAAAGTTGATTAAAAATTGTGTTATTTCTTTCTGATGTTGTCTGTAAAGTGTTATCTCAGATGTAAATATCTAAAGAATAAACCCATATGTGATTAGATGACCAAATACTATGTCTGAATACAATTTTAATTTTCAAGGAATTTAGGCAGGAGATCTTCCTTAATGGATCAGAAATGAAAAGCTTATAAATCAACTCAGCCCAAAACACCGAAAAGCTCAAATCAAACCAGTTCTTAATTCTTAACTTAGTTATTATAAAAACCACTATTGAGGATTTTAGGTAATGTTAACCAGAAAATTTCCAGATCTTCATCTCTTTTCAGATATTCACTGATTCAAAACTTGTGTTTTAGATAGAGCTGAACAGCTCTCTCTGCCCTGCTAATTATATGGAATTCTCCACTGACTAATGAGAGCTTAGATAACTAGGTTTTTTTTGTTGTAGACACCTTATTATGCAAAATGAATTCCACCTGTGAGCCTTTACTTAGCAAATTTTTTTATCTTTGTGAAGATATGAGTTTCATAAGTTCCTTATGTACTACCAGTGTAAAATAACAAACAAAAAATTAAAAAATTAAAAAATAAAAGGAGAAAAAATAAAAAGCTTGGAAAAATTTGTTATAGCTGAAAGAAGGAATTCAAAGAATCTTTTGCTCTTTTGCCCTGGTTATGCCTGTGCCCACTTACTAGCTTTATCTAGTCTTGATTTTATGGATAGATTAAGTTCTACTGTATCTTTCTCTCCTTTTTTCTATGGTTAGATAAACATTTTAATTACATCTTTTTCAGGTCTTCCACCATTGTTCTTCATCTCAGTTTTTCTTTTCACCTTAGAATTTGGAAAAGAAATGCCTATCTTACAGTATACTCTAAAACTATATATATATCAAAGTTTAGCTCTTTTTTCTCTTCAGCATTTGATGTCAGCTTTACCCATGGCCAGGGAGCAGAATCTCTGAGTTGATGGCAATCTTGTTCACCTTAAGCCTACACATCACCATTAATTGAAAAAAAAAAGGAAAAAAAAAAAAAGGAGAAACAGAGATCTGAGTCTGACTACAAAATTAATGTGAGTGGAGCTGTTGCACAGCTGATTAATTCTTTCTTTGCATGCTTATAGGAGTTTCTAAGTTCTTCAGTATTCTCAGATCCAGTGTTGATATTTCTGGCACAATTTTCTAAATAATATTTGTTTCATTTTTATTTAACTCTCAGAACTTATTTCTGTCATTTTCTTCCTCACATTCCTATTCTGTTTGCTTATTCAGAAACATGTTCCCAGTTTTGATGTTTGGGTGTCAAGGTCCCCTCTTAACTGAGTCACTCCTTTTAAATTGATAGCATGTCACCTCTTGTAAGCTATCTGCTGGTGTTTTGGTGAGATGTCTAAAGGAAGGGTTTATGCACTAAAGCAGACAATGTTGGGAAAGACTCTAATTTCTTAATAAGACGGAGATATCATCCATTAACAGGAAAGTCTTACTGAACTGAGAGACTGATTGAAAGTTTCTGTTAGGAAATGTGATTTGTCCTTTGCAGCAGAGATACAATCAATACACGAGTACTTTACTAGCTCCTAAAAAAATATTTTAGCGCAACACCAGCTGTCTATCTTTAATTTGCTTCTCAGCAATTCCCTTTCATCCAGAGAAATGGATTAGATATTTTCTGTGTCACCTCTGGGTTTTGACCTACATACATTTTAAGGGAAGCTCTTAAAATTTGGACTAGGACATCTACTAAGGTTGCTATTGGAATAGTGCTCAGGACAACTCATGACTGGCAATTCTGGATGCTATAATAGCACTAAGTTTTCCTTCTGTAAAATACCTTCTATCTGATACTCTCTTTGTTACCTATTACTGCATTACCTGAGGCTGTTGATTCTATCTCATTAAATCTTTTGGCATACTCTGGATTTGCTAACGTGGTCAAACAAAATCTTCGATTGAACAGTCGTCCCAAATATATTTTGTTTATTGGTCTTGGGATGTTGTCCTCTCAGTGGTTTTTTTTTTGTTTTCTGTTTTTTTTTGTTTTGTTGTTGTTTTTCTTTTCCTCAAGGATTTTAGAATCGAAAGGAAGAGGACGTGGGAGGTCTATTCTGTTTCACCTTATGATGTGACAACAGGGGAACTCCCTTAGTGAAGGTCTTCATGCGTAACCAGCGGTTAAGCATTTTTACTTTGAACAAATCCCTACATTTTCTCCAAAAATCTAACAGCAGCTAATAGTAAATTACTCTTTCTACAGTTTGCATCTCTTAATGAAATTGTCCTAGAGATTCTTCATTGTAGCCTATCCTATCAAAGGCTGAGCCTCTCTTACATAGTGTTTGTGCTAAGAGAAACTTGCCATAACTTGTAATAGGACAAACATTTTGAACAGTACAAATGTCAAATACCAGTCTACGCATGAGAAAGTATGGGGATTTCAGCTATATCAAATGCTGAACAAGAGATTTCTCTGGTTTTCATGAACTCATTCATCTATAAATACATAGACCTCTTTGTTTTCCACTTATCTTCAGTTAATACCCAAGGACTCTACAAGAGGGAAATGTATAATGTGAGATAGGGAGCTTTGCTTTCCTCTTGTAGATTTTGTCTGGCATTCATACTTAGGCTTATTGAAAGAAAACAAAATAAATTCCCAGTTCAGAATCTTGGAGTTAAGTAACTCAGAATATTTTTCTGTTCGTACTTCTGACTCTAGCTTGTGAAGTAATCATGGAACTGTCTTGACTATTTGTCATTTGAAACTATGCTTACTTCATTTGAAATGCTAATATGCTTCAGTTTACTGAAATGCAGTTTCAATATAAGAAGCAATGGGGAGAGACAAAGTGTAGAAAATATTGTAGGTAACTTCGACTCCGATATGTTGAGATCTGATAATCCATTATCCAATCTCTTTTCCACCACGGTTAAATACAATCTGGCAATGAAGGTCCAAAACATCTTTCTTTTACTGTTAGTTTGCTGTGGGATTTAGGGTTGTTTTTTATTTATTTTTAGAAACACTTTTTTCACTCTGAGATTTATGGAACTACTAGTGATGGTTATGTTTGTGATTTAAATTTTGACATCCATACAGACAATCCTTTAAGGAATGTCGTAAACACATTTTTTCTTGAAAAAACTATATAGATTAGATACAGGTTCAGTGTATTTCAGATTCTTTTCCACTCATCTCCTTTTTTATTAACATTATTAATGCTTTCAACATGGTGAGAACTAGACATATCTTTTAAGTAATTTGATTATTTTATGCTTGAAACAGTCCTATTCCTTACTAGTGCTTTAAAACTCCTTCTTGAACTTAGCATAGAGAGGTTAAATTCTTACTTCATTAATATTTAAGGTATACTAAATGGAAAGAAATGCTTATGAAGTCCAGACATCTTTGTCACGGATATAATAGTACAGAGAGACAATTTTCTTCATAAGAACAGGAAGATCTGTCTGTTCCATGTTGGATCATTTATCTCTGTTACACTGATGAATTCATTTTAGTGACAATGCTTTGCCTGAATAATGAAAAGCTGTATAAGATAGCCTGATGGTCAAGATGGAATACTTAAATTTTCTCCAATTACAGGAAAGCTTATTTTTAAGATTCACTGTTCAGGTAATTAATCTCATTTTTCTTTCTGTTTCTTTCTTTTTCTCTGTACATTCTGTCTCTTTCACCATGGTCCTAGAGAATCCATTATCATAATGTTTATAGACATGGGTTTACTATTTTGTTAAATGAGCTCTCCTCACCCTCATCAGCTAATATTTTTACCTGTGTTGTCAGAAATCCTTGAAAAACTGGTATTTTGCTATAGCTTTGGTATACATTATTTTGTCAGTGCTACCAAGTTTATTAATACACTACATAGTAGAATTTGATGACTTTTTTTTTTTCTTGAAGTTAACAGCAGCAGAAGTGCTAACCACTTGATTTAATGGGATGATAAATAGATTTATATAGTCAATGAGTGCTTAATTCTGGAAGAGACAATTGGGTTATCTAATTTGACTTGCTTATTAACATAAACTGTAGAATTGGATACTTTTAGGCCTGTATTAGACACATGATTTATGTATAACCAAAACATTTCCAAAGAAGGACATCTATTCGTAAATTAAAGGTGTCAAGAGATTGGCCATAACTTGAGTAAATGCTAAATTAGAAACTCAATTAAAAGCTTGCTTCTAAGTGAATTTGTCTGACTTTTACTTTGTTATGTTTTTCTCTCATGGACTTCAGACCTTCCAGTACTCAGATTTGTCCTACTGTGAAGGTATTGAGTACTACGTTATTTTTCCATATAACAAATTATTTGAATCGTTAAAATTGAAGACATAGAATTAAGCAGACCAGATAATGATTCTAGGATAAAAATTCACAAATTATCTCACCTCTCTATTTCCATTAATTTTCTGCTTGTGGGAAGTTATTTTCATAGTAAAAAAAAAAGTTTTATTTGGTAGTTTTAAAATCCATTGTGTGCTTACCGGTACAAATGGTTTACTTTATAAGCAGTGCAGCATTATTCTGTGTAGATTTACACAGTCTTAGCCTGCTCAGTAATGACAGCAAGAGACTGCCTTTCTTTATGTGGTAGTTCTCCTCCCTTGAACTAAATTTTCCATAGTTTTAATTAAAATAATTTATCAATTGAAAGAAAAATCTTTTAATGTCTGTAAAGGGGACAGCGATAACTGAAGAGTTGTAAATGAAAGTTATTTGCAGACAGCATAAGAAGATGGAAGGTAGGGTGATTTACAGATGTTTGTATTCTTCCTGCAGTGTTGATACAATAGCGCTGCTAGTGGGATTGAAGTGTCCAAACTGAAAGATTTCACAAATCTTAGAACAAATTGCAGTTAACAGGAACTGCCTAACTAAACGAAATCATCCAAAAGTGACAAAGTTGTTTTTAGAAACAAATAAAAAATCTATTCATTCAACCCAAGCACCTTGAACTGAATGTACTTTGTATAGGATTATCACCACGTTTTCAGTTGTAAATTGAAGTATTTCTTCAAAATAAAATAAAACTTCTTCTGAATTTATTTTAACAAACACATAGAGATTATAAACCTCTGTTTACTTCGACCTGTTGATTTTTTCTTGTGCCTACGTTAAAATATGTATTTGGTTCATATAGAATGTGAGTTAAGAGAATGACATCCTGAAAAGAGATGGACAGAATAATCTTCTATTAAAACCTGAATTTAGGAAACTAGAGCTAAACTATTGCTCTTGCTCTAGGCTGCTTCAGAGTACTCATGGGGTCAACAGGACGATTTGGATCCTCAGAGAAGGATGTGCTCTGGCAAACATGACCCATTACAGTAATTTTGCATTGAATAATTTTGTTTTCATATAACTGGTGTTCTCTCTCACTGCTGACACTTACTGAGAAAGGAATTTGAACATACGATTGACTGTATGCAACCTGCAGAGCAACCTTTAACCTAATTGACCTAAGTGACAGCTCGTGCTTGATCGGCTTTTTAGGGTATACCAGCCTCTAGGAAACTGAGCATCAGAGGCATTTTACATAACATATAAACAAAATTCCATGTTTTCCCTGTTTAGGAAGATAAATGTGTTCCTGATATTTGTCGAACATCATTGCACAAAGATGAAATTTTCTTTTGTGGAAAGATTACATAAATTGCTTTGAATAGTAATTTTTCCTCAAGCAGTTAATAAAAGATTCAGATACACACCTAGAAAGCTGTCATTAAAGTTTCACTGTAATTACAGATAGATGTTCAAAATTCTCTTCTAGATTCCTCTTTCTTTCTTATCTCTGGAAAAAATCCACTTATAGCCTGAGACTTTAAAAACTAATATTTATCTTCTCCTTTAGCCTAATTTATTTAGATGAACCAGTTCTCCGAGAATTGTTTTTCTAACATAGATTGTTTAAAAACTTCTTTCTAGCATGTAAAATAGCCCTAAAATTGAAACTCACTAAGACCTCATATCTTCAACTTCCTGCTGCTGTGTGTTATAATCACAGGCTTCATCTATCTCATCCTTGGAAGACATCCCCTAAATGTCTTTCAAGACATCAGCATCAACCCTCAGACTGGGTTGTAGCCATTTGTGTAAGTCACCTGTTTGTAAGTTCCCCCTATGAATTTTAAATAATTTCCTTTCTTCCACCATTCCTTTTTGGGTTGTAATCACAATCTCTGGTACAATCCTATGTCTTTTTGGCAGCACTAAAATCTACATTGAAGGAAATCATGGTTTTATCTTGCCCAGGCATATCCTATACATTTTCTATTTGCATAATTTGAATTAGTCTTATATATGAAATCAGTATTATTACTACTATTCAGAAGGTGGTTTTAGCAACATTTGGACTGTCGTCTTACAGCTGAAGAAAGTATATTCTCAAAATATTAACAACATAATAGAAGATTGAATAGAGTTTGATTTGCAGTGATAAATTGCTTTCTTGTTTTTCTTACAGAAAATTGCTGGTGGTTTAAGCAATTTGGGGGAAAGTAAGATGCATGTTGACATAATGGCAGTTGTATACTTTTAGCTTTTAAAAACAGTTAAAAATTTTGCTTGCATGTTAAAATGCATACAAACCCAGTGATGTCTAAAACAAATCTTAGGAAAGTATCTAGAATGTAACTCAGGCAAGGCAAAACTGGAGGTACAAAAGCAAAACTTCAATGTTTTACCTTGTGAACAAGTGACTTGTTTTGCTGCAAATCAATGTGTATTGATTTTGATAAGGTTTGAGAGTGGCATAGCTCATACACAGCACTGTACCCTGATTCCTGAATTGGTCATGCCTTCATGGTCATTTGTAAAAAGTCTACCATACTGTTTGCCATGAGCCTAATTTTCCTGTTCATGTACCCTACAGCAAATAATTTTCTCATTCCATTCCTCAGAGAGACTGATTTGAGTACAGGATATTATGAGTTTAAGCCTCAAAATGCTTCTGTCTTCACCTGAAAGATACGGAGTGGGATTTTTTCTTGCTGTCATTTTGGGGTTTTTTTCCTGGGTGCTTTTTTTTATTGCTTTACAGTTGAACCATCTTTCATCACCTCTGACATCACTGGCAGGCATTTTGCTTGTCAGTCTCAACAAATTTAATACGCTGTCTCTGTCTGCCAATGTGCATTTACAAAAGAGCAATATGGAAAACTGTATCAGTTCCTTATATGTCCCTTCTAGGATTGTCATAATAAAAAAACTATCAACTTATTGATATCCTCTGCTCAATAATCATATTTTAAAATAATTTTATTATATGACTCATCAAGATGCTGCTTCATTTCTTACTGCATAATTTTGACAGAACTGCTTGGAAAATCAATGCCTCAGAGCTGTGTTTGAATTTACTGCTGAATCCAATTACAGTGTATTATCATAAAAAGCATCAAAGTGAAATTTATTGATGGTGCTTGTTCAGTGAGCATGCAACTGTTAACTCTAAATATAAATATTTTAATGGCATGATTTCTCACCATAACAAAAGGGCAAAGAGAAATAAACTCTGTATTCTGGTACAAAAAACAACTTACTTTCAGATATAAACAAAGACTTTAGAAGCACTGTGTTATACATAGGTCTAGTCTTACCTGGCTACAATTACAGGCACAAGTACAAGCCTTAAAAATATTATCTTTTTTTTCTTTTCTTTTCTTTTTTTCTGTTATTGGTGTTACCTAAATGATAGATATCAAATACATGCTATTATTTATACCACTGTAAAATTACTAGTTGATATTTATGGACTCAAGAGCACTTGAAGCAATGTTATTTGCCTGTCCAACATCACACGAGACTGATATGTTTCTGCCTCAGCCATCAACCTAATTGCTATTCCAAATTAAAAACTGGCATAAAGAATCAGTCATTTTGTACATTAAGAAATTTGCCTAGTGAATGTCTTTTAATCTACTTCTGAGGTGCCTCAGCAGTCTGTGCTAGGCTTTCTTTGATTCTGTGGATCTTTGCAAGATGACAAATAATCATCTCTTCATAAGGCTACACAAAAAGAAACCTTGTAGAGTTTCCATGTTAGCTTTAGAGGGAATGAAGAATCTTGAACACATGGGCATTAGAACAACCTGAGACTTCAGAAAATAAGAGCAAACAGGAAAGGGAAAACAAAATAACAAAAATCAAATACAAAATTTTAATTGCAGAAAATGTTTCATCTCTTTTAGCACCTATATGAGATATTTCTTTGTAGGAGTCTTATAAGTAGTGCTTTTTTTTAAAATTTCTCACAGAAAGAACACCAGTATGTTATACCATCCTTTCAAAGGAAAATTTAAAAGATATGAATTTTTTTTAAAAAACACCGCAAACAATTTATTCTGATTTTTTATTGTTCATACTTCTTTGTAAATAAAATTGATTTGGTATATTATCAAATTAACAGAATTTAAAAAATCCTTTGATGACTAGATTGCTCCTTAATTCTACTTAAATCTATATTCATTTCAAAGTTAAGTTTCTATATTTTATTTTCACTTGTTATGACATTTTTGACTTCGCTGTTCTGTTTCTCAGCTAATGTATTTATTACTTACGGTCGCTTTTCAAGATTCCTTGCACTTTTAGTTTCTTTAGATGGAGATGGGAAATAAATTGCTACTCCAAAATCTTTTTAAATCGGCTGAAAAATTTAAAATTATATATACTCATATATATAAACCAATAATTGTTACAGTCGGAATAGATCATTTAAACAAAAAACAGTAACTCAGGATGTGATTACATGCCCTTAAAAATAGGCATGAAATTGGATTAAATTGTTTATAGCCCTGAAAGTAAAATTTTTTTCTTTAAGTATCATTTCTTTTACTACAAAAATGAAGAGTTCCTCAGAGTATTGAGGTAGAGCAACCATGCCATTCAATGTTTAGGGTTATAAATCTCCTGCTTAACAGTGCAGTCCATATATAAGAGTATTTTTCTGGTTTAAAGCTTCCAGTTTAAAGGTCCAAATTAGCATAAAAGTTGTAATTTTACATTTTACAATGTTTTTTGAATAATTTATACTTGCAATGTTTACCTGTTTGTTAGTTACCAAGTATTCCTGAATCCAAACATAACTTGCCCACTGTCTGCATATGGCTATTAAAATACAAAATGAAACCTTCCCTTATGTGAAGGAGCTTTAACTTGCTACACGTCGTTTCTCCTAGGGGAATGTATTGATTAAGGAAAAAAGCCAAATATTGAAAAATCAAGAATGGAATAGCACTTCTAAATTAAAATAATATATAACTGCTGATGGTACATTGTTACTTCTTTAGCAAAATCAGCATTCAGAGAATTTGAACATATGACTTAAATGGCAGTGACTTGAAAAACTTCTAAATGTCTCGAACACAAATAATTGAACTCCTCAATGTACTTTCTGTAGGAGTCTACATCCTCATCCATAACAAATAAACAAAACTTTTTGTTCAGCCATCTGTTGAGATTTAGCAAATTAAAACAATGTCCACCAAACAGTGTTTATTTGTTGCAGTTTGTTGTTATTGCGTTGGTATAGCACACTGCAACCGTCCCGGAGAGCGCAGTGGGGCTGAGGCAGGGAGAGCGGCAGCCGCTTCCCGCAGCCTTTAGGCGGCCCCGCGTCCTCGCTCCGGCGAGCTGTCAGCTCTGCAACGCAGCGGTGGTAAAGGAGGCAGAGAAGAGGCTTCCATATGGGGGACATGGGAGCTTTAATCTCACATGGTGCCACACCGGTTCCCCATGCAGAGAGCCACTCACGTGGCCGCAGCTTACCTTTCTATGGGGACGAGG